>JAULBR010089560.1:0-22698 GCA_032355825.1 Melanodrymia aurantiaca
AAAATGTTTGCCTTTCATGGTCCCATCAATTATATTTATTTATGTGCCCTTTTTTCCAGCACCCCCCCCCCCCCTTCCCTTAAAAAAATCCTGCATCCGCCCCTGAGATGTCAAACATTAAATCAGTATTCCTGAAAGTCTGTTATTGCTCAACACGAACATGTCTAATTCGAACATGTAGAATTCAATAATTATCCAAATTTGAATGAATAATGAATGATAATTTATTTTGGACTTCAATTCCTTAATTATTCAGAAATGACGACCCACGGGCACTCTGTGATAGATTGGGTTGGTTCGAGTCATTTTTGGCGTGCTTCCATCAGAAAACTGTTCAAGCACACCTGTCATGGGCACAACCTCTGAATTGGCCAGAGTTCTGTCCACGACAGTCGGTGAACAGCGTTGTCTTTGATATTTTACAGCATGCACTAGGCAATAATTAACTCGTACTCTATTTTTCTTTTTATTCTGATCTTGGATGTTTTTTTTAGAAGTTTGGGATGGGTGTATCGTAGTACATACAGACATGTTAGAGAAAGTTCAACTGGAAACTGCCAGGAGTATGCCAAAATATTCTTCTTGATATTCATTATATAAAGAAAAAGGTCCTCTAGCCTACCTTTGGAAAGACGGTGTACAATTTTTTTTATGTATAATGTACAAAATTCTGAGTAATGTGGTATAAATTTTTTGAATAAATATTCTACCTGAAAGAGTCGGAAGATAGAATTCCATATTATGTGAAGACATTCAAGACAGTCTCAAAATTTTCCATACCAATAACAACAACCACTTTGTTAAAATCATTTTTTATTAGTTCTACAATACCTTGGTATATCTTTTGAATAATTTGAGTTTTAGTACAATGTATACATTCATATTCTTCATAATCTAAATGTGAAGCTGACTAACTGTTGTGAATGTTCCAAAACATCCAGAATGTTCCAAAACATCCAGAATGTTCCAAAACATCCAGAATTTTCCAAAACATCCAGAATTTTCAACCAATGTCAGGAAATCCAGAATTGATACCAAATACCCTTTTTTCTTCAAAATCTGATCAACCTGCTCAAATTTCATTCTTGGATGAAATAATTATGTGGACTTCATCGCACTTTAAGAAACCTGTCAGCTACACATTTGCTAAAGCTTCACTTTGAATGGTGAGATACTATTTGTTGACCATGTTATTATGTGTACAACTGTCCAAACATATTTCTTCACGTGATACAAAATTTACAACTGCACAGATCTGCATTTATTTTTATCACATTACATAGGGACACACTATATATGTGACTATTACTGTTATCATGTCATTATTGAACCAGTTACAGTTTTGTTATATGTACACCCTATGTACTTGTACAAACGATAATAATCCCCTACTTTTAAAATCTCCCCAAATACTTGTAAAATCGGTCTTACATGTACAGATCTGGTAGAAATGGATGTTTGTAAAATGGCACAGGTAGTAATGGCACAGGTATAAGGAATACAAGTCACCTTTTACATCATTTTTAGCATACACCGGTAGAAAAACTAATACATGTGTATAAAACAATTTATACATACATGTAGCTTCCATTGGTGAAACACAGGCAAGGGTAAATGTAACGAGCACGTCTTATATAATTATTCACATAACATAATAATAATAATTATAGATAATTTAATAAACCCTGCAATATTCAACAAAATAATAATACTATATATAGTGTTTTCCCAAGGATTGAGCTAGGGCATCGTAAATTGAACTATATCGAGGTATTCTGTTGACTTCAGAGCTTTTTCAGGGCACTATATTTTCGTAAAGGAAATTTAAGGGTACAAATATTATTTTAATTTAATGAATTATGGTGTTTAATGGTGGGGTTGGGAAATATTTTAATAAAATTGAATTTCCTGAAGTCTTTAAAAAATAATTTACAAAACCATTGGGGCAAGGCATGTTTTGGCCTGGGGGGCAGCATGGTCATACTTTGGGGCAGGATGATGCGGATATATCAAGGCACTTGGACACATTGTGGTGGTAATCTTGACATATAATATAATTATAATTTGTATATGCTATGTATTCATATTTTGTTAATTTAAATACAAAATGGGAATCGCACGCTTTATATTAAATTGTTCCAACATTTTGGCATTTATTAATATCTTTTTCAAAAGTGTGTTCACCCGCTTTTAAAAAATGTAAAAATATTATAAAAGTCCGGAAACAAATGTCTACCAAGTTGGTCCGGTTGATATGTAGCACCTTTTAAAAACTCCAGAAGTAGTTCCACCATATTATACATACGGAAAACAAACTGGAATGGCTTTACACATCAGACTGCAATGTTCATGTAGGTCACTAAATGATGACTTTTATAGATGCAGATTATTAAAGACCCTTCATGTCCATGAGAATTATTTTAGGAAAATATTGAATATTTCTTCTTTGAATGTAATAATTATAAACAGCAGGGACAAATTCTGTAGAATTTTTTATGACATTATTACCCTGTTTGTTTACAATTGTATTTGGACAAGCCATTTTAACACATGATTCATGAAACGAATAAGATTATGTTTTAAAGAGAATCGCTCACAATGTTTGCACGCAAATTGGGATCACAGGACGAAGATTATTATTATTATTGTTTAACGACACAAAAGCACGAAAAATGAAAAAAAAAATAAAAAATCTATACATGCCACAACAGATATGTTAAAATGTCGTTATATTACGTAAAATTGCTTGGTCTACGATATACAAATAATTCGCCGAAACTTGAACCTGGATAGTTAACACAGTCTAAGGTTTCTTTATTGTCTGGAGATGCAGCAGAGAAGAAACGTTTGGCATGAAACAAGGTGAGCGATGGTCTTTAATGTTAAAAAATTCATAAATGAATTTAGAAGTTTTGACCGACTGTAAAACTTCTTTCTATAATAGTGTACTTTAGATACATATGGAACTTCCTTAATCTCTTCAATTTCTTATTTTGTTTAATTATTTCCTTAAATATTTGTCTAAATGTACAATATTCTACTACATGTATTTAGTCTATTTTACTTTTATACTTTATAGATATTTAATCAGATACATTGTCATAATATATATATATTGAAATTAAATAACAAAACATACTATGCATACATATACATGTATTTCAGGTCTTACCCCAGGATTTTTAAAATGCGCTTACATTTTCCAAATTCAGCAATAATATAATTTTATGTAAAATCCACGAGTAGGCCTACACATTTGATAGATTATGCAATATACATTGTACAGGGACAGAAAACTGAATTATAGACCCTGACAAAGACATTACAATAAATCAATGCGTTTACGATTCTCATAAATTAAATCAAAGTGCTAGTTAAACGGGTAAGGAGTACAGAGCCCCTACGCTTTATGGCTCTGGGGAAACCTCTGTATTTTTCTTGGTTTTTAAACTAATCTTTATACTTCAAGCTCTTAATGATATCAAATGTTCTTGTAAATAACTATATAATTATGTATATTATGTCGCTATTACGGAAGAGGATAATGTATGCCTAATCTATTTGTATATAATTGCAATAAATTGTTTTCAATCGAAGGAAACCCGTTGTTGCCACATAAGCTACTCTACATGTACTTCAAACGACAGCAAGGGATCTTTTATGTGCACTTTCCCACAGACATGATTGCACACACCAAAGCATTTGATGGACGGTTCACTGGTTGGAGTTGGAAACAACTCAATTGGTTCACTGGGGAGGATCAATCCGTCGACCTATCAAACCTCAGGCTGACGATCTTGCTTCTGTGCAATCTCGTATACGAAACACAAAAGTAAACGTGTCAAAAAATATAAAATCCGAACAACTATATACAGAATATTAAAATGTATATCAATAAAAACGTAACAAATTATTGTAGGCAAAAGTCAAAGGACAAATTAAGCCACTACAAATGCATTGCATGTAAATACAAAATATATTGATATTATAATCTACGACATATTAGTAAATGTTAAATTTAGTAATTTAAATAAAGTCTGTATTAACCGGAAACATCTACACCCTTTAGTTAAATGTAAAAAACACAAGCAATAAACAAAAAGTTTTTCCAAAAATATATATGCTATTACATGTAGAACAGAAACATAATAATTATGTCATTTCGTTGTAAAAGTGATCACTGAACAGATCCAAATCAGCAGTTTGCGTAAATGTTGGATGATTCAAGGTTGATGAGTGCCATGTTGCAGAAGAATGCAAAGTCATCCTGAGGTAAAAAAACACAATATTTTATATATAGGCATTAGGTATTTTCTGTATGACACTGTTCTATTTCTGATTATTAATCAGCGGTTATTTGAATACAAAGAGAATATCTACACTTTTTAGTGGATACAGGAAATATTTCATGAGTGACGAAAAAAAATGTAATTTTTCTTCCTCATGAATGAAAATCTCCCATATAAACTTTAAAATTATAGTTCTATTTATTACAAGTATGTGCTCTAATTCAATGCACGTGCCGTTTTAAATAAATAAGACTTATTCCCACACAGCATTTTAACTGGCTGATTATATTTGGCAAGCAGCCAACACAACAGTTACTTGAATCAATGTTTTTATCCCATAGACTATTTTGCATGCAGTCAAGTTAGATATACCCAAATGTGTTATTTTCACTTCAGTGAGTGAAAATATAAATCGTTATTTTCACTGGGTGAAAAAACAATCTCTCACTAAATTTTTTTTCTATATTTTATATGTAACACACATGTTAATGACACATACAATCAGATAAAGTTTTAATGATTTGTAATGCAAATGAAATCTAATCTTCATCATCTAAAACTTCCTTACCTGGGTGAGAGCTACATTTGGAAGCAGTCCTTGGAACATTCTGATGTTGTGGAAAATTTCAACTTCATTGTCACACTTAACACCAGTCATGATATTGTTGGCAATACACAGAGTTAGAGCATTTTTAGCCTCAGAATCTCTACAATTGAACAAATTAAGATATGCAATTACCGGTATTCGTTATAATTATTTTGTACTGTCTGGTACATGTAGCAAATAATTTTCTGCGGCACAAAAATATGCATATAAGTGATTTCTGCTATAAACCGATACGCAAAAAACTTATAAGTGGAATCCACTGTATCATGAACACCAACAATAATAACAACTCGTCACACAATAATTGTCAAGAGAGGATGATTAGTGAAACGTGTTCATATAGTGTCGATCTCTCCCGTTCCATACGAAACAATATGTTATTGGAACTGTTGATTTTAAGACTGTACAAAAGTACAAACTCATGATACAGTGGATTCCACTTATTTGCATATTGGTTTATAGCACAAATCTCTTATATGCATATTTTTGGGTCACACAAAACCATTTGCTACTAAAACAGTACAATATACTGTAATTATAATGAATAATTGCATAGTAAATTGTGTAGGTTCTGATTATTTGCATATAAATTTCCTGAATCAGCTTGCCCCTACATGTGTAATTGACTATTTTCATTTACTGTGTGCAAATATATTTAAAGAAAAACATGTATTGTTCATCAATATTTTACTACTGAGTTATTATGGTGATGAATATTTTTCATAAAGGAAATACACTTATTAAATCTTTTTAGTAATTTACTATGGTCCAAATGCTTAATGGAATAAACTGGTTAATAGCATACTATATGTTTCATGTACATGTACCAGGATTATATAAATAAGAGAAACCTACTCAAATATATGTTATATTAGGGTGACCTAAGTTAATTTTGTCTTTCCCATTTCCCAGTCACCAGAAAAAAGCTATCGTGGGAAAATAGAAAAAGGTGTTTTTATTTAACAATCCCCGCTGCCCTTTTTCTCACAGGCCACTATAAAAATAAAAGTGAAACGTTCTTCACTGTTTTAAAAAATATTACGAGAGTTTGGGTAAAACTTACTATGGAGCATCAATTTGATAAAAATCTGAGATCACTATAATTATAATGCTTAAACTCAGAAAAACAATGTGATCAAATGCCTGCAACACATCGTCTTCGTGCATAAACACTTGGGACATATTGAATTATGGTCCCTGGTAGTTATGGACAATGGTAGAATATTTATTCTAAAAGGCACAGACATGTTCTTATTTTTCTAATTTTTTTTCTCTTCACCTCCGACTCCGTTGTTTTAGGGCTAACGAAATGGGAAACAAATAAATAATTTTGGTCACCCTTACATGTATGTGAAGAGCATTACCAACCTGTATACCACTGTCACAGGATGTGCCCTGACATTATCCTGTTGTTTTTGTATCTGTTCTATCATGGTGTTCAGACAGGATATCAGTGTTGCAGAGTTTACTGTGGGAGACCATACATCAAGACTGTAATGTTGTATTTCCCTCTTCTCTGGATTTCCCTGTAATTTGTGTGCCATTTAAAATTTTAAATCAGTCAAGTTAAAACTACATGTATTACCTAATAACTAAACATGACTTATAGAATTATATTACGTTTGATACTGAGACAAGGATAGAGTTTTGCGAACACCCGCCTTGCGTTCAATAGCGCGAGTGCTCATTTAATATGTAGCAAGGAATCTTTTATATGCACTATCCCACAGACAGGACAGTACATATCACAGCATTTGTTAAATCAGTTGTAGACACTGATCAGTGTAAGTGTTAGTACTCGTACACAATGAGCCTTGTGGAACACTCACTCTAGGTTGGAGCCTGAACTTGAATTAAAAATTGCATATGCCACGAATGGGATTCGAAACCAGTATCTACCAGTCCAAAGCCCGATGTGTTAGACACTGTGCCATAGTGGCCAGTGGCCCGAGTTACTTGATTGCATGTAATTATCTGAAATTCAATCTGAAAATTCAAAGTAGGACACACATGAATACGTCCTTGTGGCACAGCCCTAATGACGGTGGATCATTTCCTGCAAGATTGTCCCTATATTACGAGGATCAGAAGAAGGCAGTCTGGCCTTCAGATGAACCCCTGAAGGAGAATCTATTCGGCCCCATGGAGAACTTGCAGCACACAGCATTTGTTCGAGCTACTTAGGTGCCTGTCTGAGCATTCGAAGAAGAAGAAGAAGAAGAAGAATAAATCTATCTAGAGTTTACCTCTTTCTCAACTTGCAGTGTCTTCTCCATTATCTCATGGATGATCGTGGTCTCGCGAAGGGCAGTGATGGTCGTGTTCCCATGCGTCACTGATTGACTTGTATGTGGAATTAGTCCAACACCACTCTAATGAAATACTATATCCATTATATTCAATCAAACAATTAAATTATTCATACTACAATATAAAACTGCGTATATTTTCTCATACATATTTTTTATCACAATGAAATTTTACGAGAAATATTTGATGTATTCTCCGACATGACTGACTTTAATAATTATGCATATACAATGCCACTTTTACAATTGTATAATTCAAGATGTTTAAGAAACATAACCATGGAAAGTTTGTTAGATATGTAACTTTAAAATAAAATGCTTTAAATAATTATACATGAACAATTGTACAATTCAACTTAGTGTTAAAGTTTGTTAGATATGTAACTTTAAAATAAAATTTCACCAAGAGAATAAATAATTTCAATACCTGCACCTGCACTCCACATAGGCTACTCTTCTTCAAATAACAACAAGGGATCTTTTATGTGCTCTTCCCCACAGACAGGATAGCACACACCACGGTCTTTGTTGGATCAGTCATCGATCACTTGTTGGAATGGGAAATAACCCAATTGGTTAATTGAGTAGCCTATGCAGGTTTCCTCTGCACATGACCAAGTTTCGATATAACCGTGCGTTCGAAATCCAGTGTTGTTAAACAAACAAACTTTATCTGTGACCAAGTGTCGATATAACTCTGTGTTTGACATCCAATAACCACTGATTCATAATTAATGTGTTCTAGTGGTGTGATTAAACAAACAAACTATATCTTTATCTAATTGAAGATTCCTACAAGTCTGATGCGATACTTAACTTTCTTAGATAGTTGCTTTACTCACCTTGGAGATCAATGTAATGATGGTATACGAGATAGTTGCTTTACTCACCTTGGAGCTCAATGTAATGATGGTATACGAGATAGTTGCTTTACTCACCTTGGAGCTCAATGTAATGATGGTGTACGAGATAGTTGCTTTACTCACCTTGGAGCTCAATGTAATGATGGTATACGAGATAGTTGCTTTACTCACCTTAGAGCTCACACTAATGATGGTATACGAGTCATTTTCTATAACAAGTTTCCAGAAACCTTCTTCAGTCCCCTTTGGATCCATCACTATCAGGTATCCTCGTTTTGATAGTTTGGACTACAAAAAAAGAACGTCGCATCATACTAAAATGTTAAAAGTCGTTAATGCATTTTGCATGCAACGTCATGTAGTTCACTTGTACATGTATAATAAATAATGATGTCCCGATTGTAGCATTATATACCTACAGATTAGTTGTTAGTCAGAGCATACCTATCAGGGGTCAGAAATCGGGGGAATTGTGGACGCAACTGGCGAGTTGGCCATCTCGGTCGTAAGAATCTGTAGTCTGAGGGTAACATTATGCACAACTCCGGGTAGTCGGCGATGGGGTTGTTTTTGTTTTGAAATATATGTCAAAAGGATTGCACAACAGGCAGAGCCTATATACTGTATGTGTTCTCCAAATAAACATCAACAACGGGGGTGTAGGGTGCCTCACCCTCATATCGATATTTCCGACATGGATTGGTTAACACATTAATTTATATATACAGTGTATATACCGGGGTATTAAATTTTATTCTTTAGATTTGTTTTCAATTTTTAATGTATTTTAGGATTTTTTCTATTACCGGGTATCCCCCCACACATGCTGTATTAAATAATTTATATTTTGAATAAACCCATAATACATGTATATCCAATACCCTAACCATCAAGTGTTAAATGTATAATTTCTGAACAGCTGCTTGTTATTTCCAAGTGATAAGCATGGAATATAAGAATACATACCGGAGGACACATTGCGAATATGTCTTGGTGGCCAGTAACCCATACTTTGTAGTTTATAGCAGAATCTGTCAAATAGAATACAGTATGTCATGTATACAGAGATAACAAGTTATGATTTACCTCCAATTTGACATTTTGCACAAGATTGGTTGACTAAAATCAGAAATACCAACAATGGACAATAATGTAAAAATATCAAAGATAAAACAGTGGTTAATACTACGGACTTCAAGCTGGTAGGTACTGGGTTCAAATCCCATTCGTGGCATATATGGGATTTTTAATCCCAGTACCGACTCCAACCCAGAGTGCGAGTGCTCCACAAGGCTCAATGGGTAGATGTACTTCCACTTACACGCCAAGTGCAGATCAATGACAATGTGATGGACAGTTCGGTGCATGGAATACATGTTTTAGACACTGTGCATCAATGTCAATGTTTTCCCCCCATCCCTACCACTTTAATCTTAACATGAAATATTGATCAACTGTGGACAGACGTTTTTACATGAAAAACAATCCAAACATGGCACTTACGCTCCTCTCCCCTTGCTAACATTGTTCAGATTGTGAAACACATTGAAGCACAGTCAATTAAAAGTTAGTTTTAGGTTCGATAGGTCGACGGATCGATCCTGCTCAGTTGTCCCGTTGGATTATTTTCCGTTCCAACCAGTGATCCACGACTGGTGTGTGCTATCCTGTCTGTGGGAAAGTGCACATAAAAGATCCCTTGCTATTATTGTAGCCTAGGTTTCTTTGTTACCAAGTGTTGATATACTAGTATCTGGGAGTTTGACATCCAATAACCGCTGATTTATAATTAATGTTTTGCAGTGGTGTCATGAAACAAACAAAATTTATCTTTATTTATATGTGTAATACAGCATTATAATCCTAAACATTGTTAATATATTCAGCTCCTATTATTGATACATGTGTGGTGTAAAACATTCGAGCCAAACAAGTTTTAACAATATATTGCACATGAGATAAAAGAAACTGCCTTGCGTTCAATAGCGCGGGCATTCTGCTTCTGAGACAAAACGTTTTGACACCTGTATTTGCATCTACATTGAATGAATGTGATGTGATAGTACACGATCGGTACCAGTCACATTGTTCCAGAGCGCTCGCATTATTGAACGTAAGTCGAGAAAGAAATCCTATAAATTGCATTATTATTACAAGTTAGTTTTCAACTTTATATTACAATATCTCACTTTCATATGGAGTATCGTTCAACGTCACAATTTCCTAAAATGAGAAGAAGAAAAAAGATTAAAATCATGGATACTCTACATAAATATATCAATTAACACATGCTCAGATGCTGATGCACAAGGAATATTATGACAAAGTAGAGATGGCATCTACTCAAGAGTCGCAGCCAAAGCAGTGATTATACCAGTACAGGGGCCGGTTTAATGAATGTTGCTTAACACAACGATAGCATAATGTTGTCCTAACGATTGTGCTGCCAGTTGTGTGTATCGATAACAGCGGCCACGATACTACATTGACTACTGTGACCGCTTCATTGTCCTCAAATACGGTCATTTACGCAATCGTAGTGTAATGTTCACTAACGCAAGTGACGTTATAACCTCTCCATTAAACCGGCCCCAAGTGTTCACAAAAGATGAGCATATCCTACCCAGTTGGCGGAACCCATCGTAAACACAGCCATTTTTTGTCTTGTTTTCATTGAAAATTGTGTGAAAAATATCAAAGTAGGTATGGTATGAGACATCATTTGTGTTGAATGATGCTTAGTGATGTTTACTATTTTGTATACAGGTAGTATCGTATAAACTGCAATGCACAGTATGTAAATATGACGCATTATGTTGTATACATTTATGTAATCACAAGAATAATATATTGTTGGTGTACTTCTGTACATTAATATTATAATTTATGAATACAAACCATAACAACTTTGTCAAAATAGCCCTTTAACTGTCATGTGCAAAGGTTACACCTTTCACTATGTTAGAGGTTTTAATCTCTATACATGTTTTGTATCTGTTGTATCATATGTATTTACATACATTACTGGATCAAATACGTATAATATATATTTGTGTTTGAATATATTTTGAACCACAGAACAAAGAACCAACAATCCAAATTGAATGATATGTCATCAAATCTTTGTTTAAAATGAGTACCGTACAAGTTATTGATAATATTATTGTGCTAAGACACTGTACATGCTTAGCAGCTGGCTACATGTACATGTACATGTATGTGGTTATATTACCTGTGCTAGTTGGTCAGCTGTTTTCTTGCCCATGTGCATGGATCCCTTCCATTTATCATAGTTGATGTGGAAGTCGCGACTGCTGATATTGGTATCACCCAGGTTGGACAGCTCAAGTAGGGCAATGAATATAGTTTCATACTGCTCCTGTATTGATAGAACAATGTTGATGACTTTCGTTACAACAAAGCAGGCTGCAAAATGACTGGGTTCGCATTGCAAAATCTTGTGATCGCGATGCAATATTATTACTCATTTTATATAAGCGCTAATCAAATTCCTGTAATTGCTTTTCCATTCTCCCATTCAGTGAAAAAAACTGCTACTCGCAATTTTAAAAACAAATTACACCCTGCAAATTTAAAATATTAATTATTATCTAAAACAAGGTAATGCATATGGTTTTGAACTGATTCTATATTGATATGCAAAATTGCCTGTTCATTTAATTAAAACACATTTGTATTACAGTAATGTATCCCAAGAACGTGATTCCATCTAATCAAACAAAACCTTTTATGGATGACAGGGACAGGATAATTAATATTACCATTATGTTAAATAAAACTGTTGGTGATAGTTTGGTTTCTATCATGTTCACGAGTAATCATTAGAAACACTTTTTGATGGATTTTTGTAAATACGGCTAAAAACATCAATAATTGGTGTTTAAGGCAATATGTTTTAGGGTATGTAGGCCACTTTATATTTTCATTTCAGAAATTGTGATAGAGAATAATACATGAGTGGCCAATGGAGATGATTTATCTTACAACGAGATGTTTAAAATCATATCTAATGAGCGAAAAGCAAGTTTGATACGTTTTTAAACATCTAGTTGTAAGATAAATTGTCCCTAACTGACACAAGTATAGTATTCTATTTCTTACATTGCTTCTAAAACTTGTTTCTTATTAAAATGCAAATTATTATGATAATACTGCCAGCGTGGCCTGATTTTCACGTCGCTAGTGAAATCAACATGCGCTTATGCAGAGTTTCTGGCACAGATCCAGTGACGACTACAGCCAAGCAGCAGCTTTGTCATTCAGTTGATTAGAGGTCATGACCTCTCAACAGTTATTCCTCACATTGTTCTAGATGGATTTATCTCCCTATGGTTGTCCCGACTAACGGCGTTGTAAGAAATGTAAACACCACAGGCTGGAGCAGATGGAAGGATCTTATAGTTACTAACCTTGGTTTGAACTACACCCCTGCGCTGATTTCTCATCTTTGTCATGACCTTCTTGATGTCAACACGTCCTGTAGCGTTCATCTCGTCCAGAAGGATGTCCAGAGCAATGTATGTGCCAGTTCGACCAATCCCAGCACTGTCACGAAATAATTTTATAAAAATGTAATGTGCTGAACCCAATGTTTGTGAAGACACATAAACAAAGTTAGCTCAATAGCTTAGTAGATATTACACGAACTTCCAAATAACAACATTATTATTTTAATGCAAAATGCTGCTTCATGAAATGATATATTTGATATATATTAGCTAATGGATATATGCACATAAAAAGTCTGTATTATAATTATACAGACGAAACGTCGAGTTTCTTTTTAACTTCATGTGTTATAAAGTGGATGGTTTTTAGACAAAGACTTGGTTTTAAAATATATTATAACTATAACTATAACTATACAGTCAAACCTGTCTTAAGCAGCCACCTAAGGGAGTAACAAAAAGTGGCCACTTAAGCCAGGTGGCTGCTTACAGGTCATAATGCACTAACATTGATGATTTGGTAGAATATTATGGTGACCATTTAAGATAGGTGGCTGCTTAATACAGGTTTGACTGTATATTCCAAAGTAAACCAGCACCAACTCTTACCTGCAGTGTACAAGAACTGGACCAGGAAGGGTATGTTTTGTTTTGCGCACTCTACACATAAACTGAATAAAGTCATGGATGTTAGCAACTCCATGATCAGGCCAAGTAATGAAGTGAAACTGTTGAAATGTTTTGGATTTCCCAGACTAGAAAATAAACAAAAACATGACATCTAAACAAGTATCATAGACAAAACATAACTCGGCACATGACATAGTCTAATGGGTATTCCGATAGTTGTGATGGCATAACTTGCAGAACAATCACTCATGATCTACGTTGAAATTTTGTTTGAAATAAAAAATAGTACCCGAGCATTGCTAAAACATATTACGTTAGGTCTAAATAACAGAAGTCAATGAACAAGGTGATATCTTTAGGAGTCATCCGATCTTCCTAAAATTTTCACACGAGACTTAAATTTTATTACACAAGTCCTCCACTCAAGTTAGTATTGGAATTAAATACATATTTTAAGTAACGTGTAATATCTATACTGGTTGAAGTTACCATTTACTTGAACAAACCTTATTATCATGCAACTATATAACTATTCAATAATTCACCTACATTTTATCAGAAAGCAAAGTGAAAATGAGTACTATTAATAGATTTGTGAAAGCACTACCAATTCAATTCAATTATTTATTTATTTATTGACCTTGAGCTGCATAGCTCATCTCTACAAACAGAATACAAATACAGTATACAGCGATATAGGAGTATAATAATACTAGAGATCCACGGAAGTGGATAGGCTGCCATCACCAGCCTGGAGATACCATTTTAAAAATTCCTCCAGGGCTTTAGATAAGATTGAACTAAGGGTATTAAACTGGATTAGAGGACTAACAGAAACTGTAATAAAATCAGATCACATGTACTTAATTAAAAATTACTAACTTGAGTGGAGGACTTGTGTAATAAAATTCTCGTGTGAAAATTTGAGGAAGATCGGATGACTCCTAAAGATATCAACATCCAATCAGATCACAGCTACATGTACCTTGTTAAATATGCACAGATTTTGTTGAACATCAAAGTTGAGCAGAGGACTTGTCTAAGAAGTGTCCTGTGAAATTTAGTGAGAATTGGATGACTCCTTCTAAAGATATTATCCGAAAAACTTCATCGAATTAGATAGCAGCTGACTCATTAAATATGTACGGATTTTGTTGACCATCTAACTTGAATGGAAGACTTGTTTAAGAATTCTCCTGATCAAATTTAGAGATCGGATGACTCAGAAACTGAATTGGAATGCTGCCAATGCTATCAACCAAAGTAATCCATATATGCCGCGCTTGCAGGAGACACAAAAACTATTGCTATGCCAGATAACATTGAGACTCACCTCAATATGTGTGACACAGAACTTCCTAAACACATAGGTGCTTCGTTCTTCTTTTTCAATCACGACAATTTTATATGGTCCAATAGTCATTTTATTTGTGTCTGACCAATATGGTTCACACTTTGCCTGTAAATATTGTAATAAAACAAAACTAAACCATTAATGGTGTATTGTGAACAATGGATGTATGATGGGTACATCGATTATTAAAAAATAGCCTGTTTTGGGAATTTATTTGAAAAGATGTGCCTGCAACACAGAATTTCACAGATGATAAAAATATATGTAAATACAATGTACATCTGACATGACATTCTACCACTTGTTTAATTACCAAAATCATATATCCACACAAGGCAGAGCGGAAGGAATAGTTTGGCTAAGTCACGAAGCCATGCACTTATGGATCACAGTAAAAGCAGTGGTGATAAAAGGCATTTGCGAAAGATTATTGTGAAATACATGCTTTGAAAATGTTCACAACCGTGATATAACCCTGATGGAGCAACATCAGAGCAGAAGATTATACCATTGTTTAAGATAAGTATATACCGGGTACTGAACATGGCCTAAAGTATCTCACTGAAGTTTTCATATGTAGACATTATATGCTAGAGCTGATGGAATGTTGCTCGATATAATGGTATATTGTTAGTTAGTTACTTATGTGCTTATATCAAATGAAGGTTCAAGCACATCTGTCTTAGCCACGCAGTCCAGGTGAATTGTCCAGGACAGAAGTTAGTGTTAGCATGAGACAAAACCCGCTCAGTAGCAAGGGATCTTTTAAATTCACTTTCCCAAAGACAGGACAGAACATTCCACAGCCTTTGTTAAAACAGTTGTGGACACTGTTTGGTGGAAGTACACCTACCCATTGAGCCTTGTAGAGCACTCACGAGTTGGAGTCGATACTGGGACTATTTGCACTTTCCCACAGAAAGAATAGCAATGTATGCAGCCTTTGATGGACCGGTCATGCATCACTGGTTGGAATGGGAAATAACCCAATGGGTCCATCGACCTATCGAATGTCAGGCAGACGTTCTACCACTGAGCTATGCCTCTCTCAATGTTACAAGTGGAACTGTTAGTATTCACAATTGAACTGTCCACATCCGAGGAAGATAGTGACACAAAATAAAATTACAATGTATATGTTTGCATTTTAATAAAAAAAGGTCCTAATACCACACCTTCGTTGCTTCAAAGAGATTGGTCAACATAAGAATGAGTCCACATTCCTTTTCCCATAACATTCGCCAAAAGTCTGGTACAGTCTGTTTGTTTGGGGCTGAAACGTGAAACATTAAACGTGTTTAAACGCAAGACCAACATCCGAGAAGACAAAAATAATAAAGAATAAATTATTAAAACAAATGTTTATTAACAAGAAAAGGTCGAGTACAAGATAGGGCCAACTAAAGATAAAAAGATTTCACCATAATAAGAGTGGGCTTGTGTTCGACCCAGGGCATATTCGACCCATCAGTACTTACCAAAACGGTTTAATGAGAAACAAATTTGGGACTTCAATCTTGGTTCAAGTGTTGCAATGTATTCGACCGTTCCGAGTTCGAGGCAACGAGATTCTATGGTATATTAATTTGTATATGCATGTGCATTATGCCATTTAACATTTGACCAGCCCTGATGACTTACAATGTATTGATATCTGAGGCACTTTAATACCATTACCTTGAGATGCGATGAAATACCCATCTTCAGCATAGGCCTGAAAACAAAACAAGATACAAGTTGCAAAGTTACCATAACTTTTAATAACTTTCTACTAAACTGATGGACGTATTCCATTGGTTCATATCTACTAGTTAGTAATAATAATGGAACAGACATATGTAAAACATCAGACTTATAAACGTACTTTCAGGTGAGATATATAAGTTTCACCATGAGTGTTTTTAATATGGAAACTATCAAACGAGTCTAGGTTACCGTAATCAGTATTTGTCAAGGCTCTGTCCAGGCAAATACCGATTAATTAGACAAGGTTGATATTTTCAATATTAAAAGCATGAATTACGAATACTATTTATCCTTTAACTCTTCTAAAATAACGTCTTAACTGAATATTTTAGAAATCACTCATTGAAATGTTGTTCTAAATTAGCCTTCATTGGTGTCATCACATTTCACACACATGTAGTATGACGTCACTTGTTATTTACACATTACGCCAAAGTGTACAGGTTTATTGATTTGTAAACAAATGACCTATTGACACAAATATTCTGATTACACAATTTAATAAACCAAAATATCTATTGGGTTCATGGTATTGAAAAATAGATAAGTTATAGAATGAAGGTTCTTATGCAAATTCTAATTGAAAACAAAGGATCACGTCAAATTTATAATAATCGGTTTGTTTTGAAAAGCAATATTCTTTCTGCTCTCTATTTTCATTTCTGCATATTACAACTGGAACAGAAAACCAAGAGTAATTATATTATCAGTCATACGATCCAGACCGTCTGACTAAGGTGCATGAGGTTGAAGGATCGAACCTCATCTGTGCATCAGATAGAGATCTTCCAATTACATGTAACAACCAAGGATCCATGACTGGTACAGCAAAGACTGTGGTATGTGGTCTCATGTCTGTGAGAAAGTGCATACAAGATTCTTTGCGTCTAATAGAAACAGAGTATCCTGTGGCAGAAGCAGGTTTCTTATAAAACTAAGAGTTGAAATCACCACACGTTGATTAATTAATCAATGTGTTCCACTGGTGACATTAAACAAACTTTATCTTTTTACAAATTGATGTCTCATGAATACTTTAAAACTTACTGCAGTCATTCAATGGACAATTTAGAACAGGATTCATTATAGATTAACAACAATGTTTGATGCAATGCTCTTGTTTTGTTGGATTCACAAACGTTTGGTGTCAGCAACTTAATAATTACAAGACGTACATGTATCTATCACAAAATAAAAATAAAGTTGGTTTGTTTAATGACACCACTGCAGCAGGTTGATTAATAATCAGCAGCTATTGGGTGTCAAACACACAGTTATATCTACAAATGTTCTTCGAAGAAAGCTGCTGCTACCCTAATCGCATAATAGAAAGGGGGCTTTTACATGTAAGTGCATTTTCCCCATAGCGAGGGTCGCTCACACCACAGGCTTTGATGGAATGGAGAATAGCTCAATGGTTTGTATTACCTGGGGAGCGCTAAGCAATGATATGTTCATAAAATGTTATGTTTGTCATACTCGGTATATAGCCTTCTGGAAATAAAGTTCCCACTTAAAGGTCAAACAACTCACATCAAGAAGGCTGGCGTTGATATAATCTGAATGTGGCATATCAGGTAGCATAGATAGTACTACACGGTTATTGTCATCTTTAAAATAAAACATAGTACATTATTAGCGTATTTATAACTAAATAATATTTAGCAGACACATTAAATAATGCAACACTTACTTGATAATACATGTAATAAGTGGTTAAAGCATTCATTAACTTTTGAAAACTTACAACGTGTTTATTATATATTTTCTGCCTTTTCACAATATGATTCATTACTTATTATGAAATCCTATATTGACTTAATTAAAATTGTTTTCATGTGCAAAATTAAACTTCAAACACAAGTTTTTCTTGATGTGGTTAATAGCAGCAATATGCTTCTCTTGCTTTTTATGCTTGTTACAGTACAGAAGCTTCAAATAATTGCTATCAGCAGGTTCAGTTATCTCTTACTATAAATATTAATGATAGCTAAAACAGTCCTTTTTCTTTGAATGTCTATACACATGTACATATGTACATGTCCCTCTACAACATGTAAACTTGGAACCAAGAAGGCTTTGAAAAAAGGTTGGTGTTATTTCATCGGGAAAGACAACATCTGAGTTCATTAAAGCCACTGATTTATGTTTACAACGGAAGTCGTGGAAAAAAACATGCGTCCAAACAATAACAATCTAAGCATTATTGAATTACACAATCTATATCTAAGGATGAGGAAGTCCATCATGCTTTTTTGTCAAAGCTTGAATAACTGCCACAATCTGTTGAGGACAATCTTGTCTTTCAAGCCTATTGGAAAAAAGGTTAAACAACCTAATTAGTCCTACCGGTACTCTAATTTTTGCTATAGAAAATCCATTTTATAGAAACAAAACTATATACATGTATATCCATAAAACAAAATCTTCAAAACCAAAAACATACATGGATAATAACTTCGAAATCGATTCTTTGACCGGTTTTCTGGAATCTGGGAATCACTATACGATGAACTGTATTTAGTTGACAGTTTCTAAAATAAAATTCAAATGGATAATATTAATATGGTAAAACCCAAATGTAAACACATTTAACCATTGAAGGAAACAACAAACTCATGCTTTGGTCAATGATCATAACACATACAATAACACTTGTATTAAGCAACAATACAAAAGGATATCTAATAAAGGCTTCTTAATATTCATGAGCTAAATTTCATAGATCGTACCACTGCATAATATAATAACTTTGACATTTTTGTTGATGTCTATAATCTGATATTAAATAATATATTATATGCATGCAGGGACAGTGTTTACTCTTCTGTTTATATGCAAATGACGTTTTGTGTAACTCGCTTCTATGGTCAGAGGCTATTTCACGATAATTATAACACATCATTGACATAGATAATGTCTGATCCAATGCCTTACTTTGACCTGTTTGACACTTTTCTATCATGGAGACAGCGAAGAACAAAACATAGCTGTGCTTATGACGGGTGCCATGATAGGTGGAGCCGGATATTCTCACCTTTTGTGAACACCTGGCATCATCACTGCCTTGGCAATGATTCGCGAGTACGTGCCAGCTCTATTTTGTCGCAATATCCGTTCGACTCTGCCTTCGACGTATTTAGCCATGTTAATGTCTTGTTGTTTTGATTTCGCTACTTTTCTCGACAAACTAGTGATATGAGTGATTCTCTTTATATAAGCAATTCAGCTACATTTCTAATATACAGTTCACACTGTTTTTACTGCTAACCTTGAATTCAGTTTGAAAACCTTCAGGTAGGTTTCGGATCTGTTCGATGATAGCAGGTAGTTCACTAATTACCACGCCTCCCTTTGGTAGGTTGAAGTCAGAGACATTCTGGTACACATTTACCAGGTCCTCATCATTGTTTTCCTGCTTGTCCACCTCTTCAGAGGTTGAATCCAAATTCAGATTAACGGACGTAACTGCTATTGGCTCTACTTCCTCCAGACCTTCACTTCCCTCTGGTATAGGTCTTGATATCATATCAATATTGACATAGGCGTTTGGGTCATCTGCATATAAATCAGTGTTACTTATCATCAGCATTTACCGTAGATTTGCTTATTTAAGCACATATCATTTGAAGACATATTATATATTCCTTTGAGATTACATATTGTCTTGATAATTATGATATAAAAATTTCATATGCCAGTTTTGATTGGAGTCCTCATTTATTTCAGTAATGGGTGCCACAAGAAAGACGAGGTTTAGTTGGCTACTTATACAGATACATACATGTATATGTACATGTACATAATAATGTAGGTTTAAAACAAACAACACAAATTGATATTATTTTAAAAGGTTATTTGAATTGTGGGAAATTTAAGACATTTCGTTATTTATATTCCAGATGATTCACAAATTATGTTAAATATGTTTTGTAAGAAAATAAATTTGATAAACGTTCACAACACAAGGCCTTATTTACGTGTTGATATCCAATAAGGTTCAAGCATGTCTCAATCATGTCTGTTATGGATGTGCAATCGAACTACCTCGTTAGTGTTAGTATGATACAGAAAACCGCTACTCCTTTTTGATAAGCAGCAAAGGTATCATTTATAAGCACTTTTCCACAGATAGGACAGTACATATCACAGCCTTGAAATATCTTTTTCCAAATCTGCAAAGCTAATGGTGTGTTCCTAAAACAGCCACTGTAAAAATTTTTTATTACACATGTACATGTATGCCAGATCAATGGCTCCAGAGCTAAATGGAGATAAACTACCTGCAGCATAGGATTTTGATGCTCTTTACCAAGTATGAAGATACCAATGAAGAAGGAAACGGATAACACTGTTCAATGGAAACTTTACATGCATATCACACACAGTGGGTAACACATAACAAAATCGGTCCCCCGTGGTGGTGTGGTTACGCCACCAGGCTCAAGACTGGTAGGTAATGGGTTAGAATACTGCTCAAAGCTATGGGACTTTGAATCGCAGTACCAGCTCCAACCCTATTGGTTAACAAAGGTCGTGGTACGTACTGTCCTGTCTGTGGGAGAGTGCTCTTTAGTAATAATTAACAGATTTCCTCTGTCATATCGGTACTAACATTAACTTCTCTCCTGGGCAGGCAGTCGAGGCAGCTGAACTGCGTGTCCAGGACAGACATGCTTGAACCTTATTTGGATATAGGTACGTAAATAAATTATAACTAACTAACCATGTAGAAAAGCTATAGACACTTTTAATAGTATAATTCAATGGACACACATTACAAAAGAAAAGTTCTTACGTTTCTCTCTTTCTATTTTGGGAGAATTCTGTTGATCTGAATATTCGTTCGACTTCTTAATCCCCATGGTGTCCTTCTTAGAGTTCCGCCGTCGTCTGATAAATATAATTGGAATTATTATAAACTATTTATGAGAACAATGTTAAACAAATGTATTGTTATCACATTTGAAATAATCTTGGACAATGCATGGTGAAATGACAATAAATCTCTCTGGGTCATTTCCTAATTGTGTTGACTATGGAATCTTACAGAAGTAATTATTTCATAATTCTGTCTACAGGTAACTCGTGAAATATTCTGTCATGATTATATCGTGTCGCAAAAATATTGAATCCAGTTACAATTATTTTAAGAGGTTTTCACAAAGTCATAATGCGTAGTTGACCTCTTCTCTTTACTTGTTTAACTAAGCCATTTGATTTATTGCTATGGAATTTGTAAGGGCCTTAAATTCAGTTCTGTCCCTGTACAATGCATAATGAATGCATAATCCTTCAAATTTGTACTCATGGATTTTACATTAAATTATAGTACATGTATTGTTGCTGAATTTTGAAAATATAATTGCTTTAAAAAATACTGGGGAAAGGCATTGACCTTGCTCTGGAAAACAAAATATCGGGGACAATAAAGTATTTACAATAAAAGAGAAAACCTAGTAAAATTAGTTCGTTATAAAAATATTACAACTATAATTTTGACACAGCAAACATCTATTTTAGCAACTTGATGATGAATAAATCCTGTTAGTGACAGTAGTGGAGGTAACAATTTTAATTACTGACCTCTTTGATATCATTTCGACCCTCTTGCTTTCAGTTCTATTCTGTTCTTAGTGTGTCGACAAGATTCGTTCAATTCGGATGCGATTTTATTTGTCATAATGACTGTTGAAAATAACGTGATATGAAAGTAGCAAAACACACCTTTTGCATAACAAAGTCATTCGGTGTAGCATCACCAATGCATTGTGACACCACTAAGTTCGATGTACATTGTATGTAATAGGTTAATTACCTCATAATCACAACCACTATTATCACTGCCAATATGATCAGAACGATGATTCCTCCCACACCTCCACCAATCATAGCTGTCGGAAATATTGGTGGGGAATAAATACCTTAAAAACAAAAACACATAATAGACATACAAGTACGAGTTTCCTGTCTGTAAAATAACATAAAATGGTTTCAATGTGACTGTATATGATAACGAATGTAGGACAGACAATGGAAAGTGTTTGATCTCAGTCTTATGTTATGAAAAAATACATGATATTATGGGCGTCACTTGGTGGAGGACATGTTCCCCCACCGACCAACTTTTTGGAGTGGGGGAGGGGGGGGGGGACCAACATGCAAATGTCCCCCATCCCACTTTTTACAATGGAAACCAATAATTTATATGGCTTTCTTCAGCCGTAGGTTTTAATCACTGTAATCTATACAAATTATATCCTTTACTTGCAAACTGATATTGAGCACATGTATTAAAAATACTGGTTAACTAGTCGAATACATAAACAGGGTATGCACTTGGGATTTTTTTTTACCGGCCAACCGGGCCAGTCACAGCAACACTTTGACTGGCCCGTACAACTTTTGACTGGCCCGCAACCGAATTTTGT
>JAULBR010089561.1:0-12530 GCA_032355825.1 Melanodrymia aurantiaca
ATTTGGCAATAATGTTGAAATGGTATTGTTAAACGTGCGTAGAGGTCTAAAAGCCTTGCCTGAGCATTCCTTTAATAGACTTCCATTTGAATAAATCAAAATGTCAATGTTATGATTACTCACATTGGACCGGTGTAATGTATGAAAAGTTGACATGGTATGTATAAAATTTGCATGTTTTGTACCCATTCATCAATAAAAAAATATCATTAATTTTAGAACTTTAACTAAACGAACAAAATTATAGGTAAGAGTTCTGACAAAATGTTTAGATTTGAACTTTGATCTTTGAGATACCCACTGTAACCCAGTTACACTAACCACTTGTACATAACTGCTAGTTAACACCTTTTAGTAAGAAGAGCAACCCATTATCTTCTTATTTATGAATTGTAATAAAATGCATATATCAATACTTTTTTTCTTACACCAATAATAGCCCACAAGGTAAATAATCACTGAAGCTATTCTCTTGTACAGCAGAACTCTGTAAACATAAATTTCTTTCTCTGGTTAGCAGACAGGCTTCTCAATATGCTGCCATAATGTAACAGCAATTTTCATTGGTTGACACAGTTTACTATAGCAATACTATTATCTAGACACCAAGTGTGCTTTATAATGTTAAATATATAATATATAATATACTGGTCTGTGTGTCTGTGAGTCTGTCTGTCTGTAGGTATGTATTCATGTATGTATGTATGTATGTATGTATGTATGTATGTATGTATGTATGTATGTATGCATGCCAAGACTCAGATTTTTATACTTTTATCAACTCGTACTGATAAATTATGATATCACAAGGCACTTGGGGGATATCCTCTATATATTATGCACTAACTTTTAGCTCTATTTAAATAATAATGCATTATTTAATGGACATTTTAATGAACCCATGAAATACAAATTGTAATTACACCAACTGAAAATAAAATATTACTCAAGCAGATAATATTTATTGTAATACAACTGTACATGAAAATAATCTTAATATGTAGTATGGCTTGACAAATGTTATTCTTTTTGTTGTGGACATCTGTATATCATTTATCTAAAATTTGATAATAGAATTGGAGTATTTTAAAGAAGTATTAATTGTACAAAACAGATCAACTAGTTCTAAATATGCTTAAAGACATATCTCAACAGTGAAGCTATTTATTAAAAGACTATTTAAAATGTGTGTTACATATACATATATATGTATATATAAAAAAAAAGAATATAACAATAATGACCTGTAGCACCAAGTGGGTGTCCTTTTGAAATGAGTCCACCACTTGGATTGATAACATACTTTCCTCCGTATGTGTTATCACCTCTATCTACCATATCTCCACCTTTGCCTGCAACATCAAATTATTATGGTCTGTTTCAAAATAATAACATGCAACATAAGATAAATTTGTTTGTTTAATGACACCTCTGGAGCACATTGATTATTAATCAGTGGTTATTGGATGTCAAACGAATAGGCTACTCTTCCTCAAATAACAACAAGGGATCTTTTATGTGCATTTTCCCATAGACAGGATAACACACACCATGGCCTTTGATATACCAGTTGTGGATCACTGGTTGGAATGGGACATAATCCAATGGGTCCCCGAGGAGGATCGATCCTTCGACCCATCGAGCCGCAGGCGGACACTTTACCGCTGGACTACACCTCACTTCCAACATGAAACATATGCCAACTCATATATTTTATGTTTATTTATTACCCATACATTTTTGGCTTCATAATATGAAGAGATCGTGATCTATTGTTAATATTGTTTGTTCACCAGCTGGAGCCAATCAGTATTCCTACAGCCTTTTGTTGCGATGGATTGATTACTTTAAATGGAGCACAAATTTATTTGTTACAGCATATGTTTGCATCTTAATATGGATTCAGATATAAAATACTGTAAATCGGATATGATTCGCATATAAGTAATTTTGGCATTTTTTTCCATTTGTAATTTAACAATGAAAATTACAATCACATAATTAACTACCAGTACTGGTAATGATATCTACAGAAAGCCCATAAGACAATGAGCATATGTGTGTGTACATTCAAAGATAAAACATGTAGCACATAGATCTTGACATAAATATTGAAAGCTGGTGTCAATATAAAGTAAATGTTGCTTCCATCAATGTATCAAGGCTATCATTTTATTAATAACAAAGTTGTGCTGATTTCATTCAATATGGAACATTTATCCAACAGAGGGTGCAACAACGGTCGGAAAGGCCAAGAGTCATAGTCACATTGATGATGTAAGGCCACTGGAAATTCTGAATATTATGTCATTGACGTCATAATAACTTTTGGCACTTCCAACTATGGTTGTTTAAAGACTATTGCTCACCATTTCCCGTGACGACCACAATGGAGCCAGCCACAAGACAATTAATTTGCGTATAATCATTATAACAAGTGAAAACACTGTCATTGTTCATCTACATAATTGCATACATTTACTATATGACTACAAACAACGTGAGCAATTCTCTTTAACTTGCGAGGACAGTTGCAAGATACAGATGTCCTCTGGGACACATTGGAACATTTTGTTATGTCCTGATATATGGGGATGCAAAAGGTCAACAGAACATTATAATAATATAATTTGGAGCCCGACAATGACATAGGTGTTTTTAGAGAATAGTCAAAGAGCTGGGAGGCAATACAGTTTATATAGCACAAAACATAAATTCATGAGTGCAAGTTAAACAGTATTGTCAAGTAATGAGTTGGGTATTCGATTTATTACCCATTATCTAAATAGGAGCAATATATACAAAAATGTAAATACAGTGAAACCTGTCTTAAGCAGCCACCTATAGGAGTAACAAAAAGTGACCTCTTAAGACAGGTGGCTGCTTAATACAGGTCATAATGCACTAAAATTCATAATTTGGTAACATATTATGGCGACCTTTTAAGACAGGTGGCTGCTTAATACAGGTGGCCGCTCAAGCAGGTTTGACTGTACTTTGTGCATTTAGTTCAATTAAAGCATTTGAGTGATGTAGAATAGTCGTTTGACGTCACGCTGTTGGTGTGATCTTACTCTAGTGAAATATGGATTGACATAGAATAGTGATATGACATCACACACAATTCCTATATTTCACACGAGCAATATATGGTGGGAAAGATTGAAAAACGTGTCCTCCAATCTCTGCCCATATGGGTAATAATATAGAATCTTACCTAGTTCACACAGCCCCAGTGCCTCATATGTCAATAGCTCGTTGCAAGAAAAGCAGTCATGAAGTTCAACCACATCCATATCATTCCGTGACAAACCTGTTAACAAACACCACAATCATTATTTTCACATTAAAAAATAGATAAAGATAAAATTTGTTTCTGTAATGACACCA
The DNA here is from genome assembly GCA_032355825.1 of Melanodrymia aurantiaca. Taxonomy (NCBI): domain Eukaryota; kingdom Metazoa; phylum Mollusca; class Gastropoda; order Neomphalida; family Peltospiridae; genus Melanodrymia; species Melanodrymia aurantiaca. The sequence continues at coordinate 3,391 of JAULBR010089561.1, forward strand.
CTAGAACACATTGATTATTAGTCAGCGGTTATTGGGTATCAAATGCAGTTATATTGACACTTGGTCACAGACAAAACCTGCTGCCGCCACATAGGCTACTCTTCTTTGAACAGCAAGGGATCTTTTATGTGCACTTTCCCAGACAGGATAGCACACACCATGGCCTTTGATAAATCAGTCATAGATCACTGGTTGGAATTGGAAATAACCCAACATGTGCACTCAGAATCGATCCTCAGGCAGATGCTTTTGCACTGAGCTATGCCCCACTCTACAAAAATAGAGTAAGATATACTAAGACTGTTTTATATGGTACAATGTATTTTGAACCAGAAAACTTACCTGCTTGACTAAAGACTTTGTCTGCGGCGTTCTTGGTCATATCAAACCCAACCTGGCAACACAGGAAATGATAATACATGCAATTAGACAAACATAACTGACATGCACTTTTATTCAAAATGTTAAATGACAACCTTCAATATACTGTCTCTTCAACATCTCAGTTTTCAAACATGTGGTTATATAAAATGAAGGAAGAATTTTTACAACTAACGTAACTCAGTGAACTGTTTTTAATTGGTTATTTTCCCTTTCCAACCTGTCTTCCACAACTAAAGCATTACAGTGGAAATAGAGAAAACATTACATGTATAGACAAAACTACATTTTTCAGTATTTAATTAGTCATGGTGATATGTGCCTTTGAAACAACTATAAACTATAACTACAAATATCCTATTTTACCATTTTAATGCAAGAATTTTCTTCAAAGGAACTGGCAAGATCAGTAGCCATTGCCATGGAAACTATTTCAACAGCCTGTCGTTGCAAATTGTTTTTGATGACAAAATCTTCACTTGCCAATATAGCAGCTCCAGAACCATCAGACGTTGGGCTGACAAACAAAGGTGTTAACATAAAGCATGTACTAAATATTTGGATGAATTCTGTTTTGCCTAACGATAGAGTTGTTGCCTAATGTCACTCAAAGTTTTTGACCAGAATGCAACATTAGCAGTCATTTCACTATGGTAGTAGAATGTCTGCCTGTGGCGGGATAGGTCAAGGGAACGATCCTCCAAAGCGCAAAACATTTTATGAGTTATTTTCCGTTCTAGTCAGTGATTCACGACTGGTTTATCAAATTCCCTGTCTATGGGATAGTGCACATAAAAGACCCGGTGCTGTTTTTCAGAAGAGTAGCCCAGGTAGCGGTGACAGCAGGTTTCCTCTCAGACCATGTGTCAATATAACCATGCGGTAAGTCAGTCGAAGTGATTGTGGCAGAAATAATTATTATCCTCTGTTTGTTAATGGTAATCTACTCACCAACATTGTAGTTTTGTAAGTGGATCGTGTATTTTTGGTGATGCTAAAATCTCGTCTAATGTATATTCATCTTGGAACTGCGAATACCTGTAAAATTTAAATTAAAAATCAACTTTAACACCAAAAAAAGGTTTCAAAGAAAACAAACCCTAAAAGTATACATTAAAAGGTATCACACAGTAATCTCTGCAATGGTGCCAAATTAAACTACATATATGATTTCCGATTTCCAATTAATTGTTATTATATGTAGAGCGGAATGTAGCTCAGCGCAAGAACTAGCATCTGCCTCAGGTGGATAAGGTCGAAGGATCGATCCTTCTCAATGGACAAATTGGGTACCGGGTACTTTATTATTCCAACCAATATTCCATAACTGGTACATCAAATGCTGTGGTATATACTATCCTGTCTGCCGTTAAGTTCACCTAATATACCAGATATATATATACCAAGTAAAATATGGCATTGCAAAATAACTATAAAGCTCACAATGTAATACAAATTATTGAAAATAGTGAACGTACGGATTGTTGACGGAATGTTTATGATTCTTCAATGCAATCTTTGCGAAATGTTCTACTTTAGTACCTGAAATATAGTTGTATATCAATTATTATTACCTCTCTTAGTTTGTTGAGGAAATGATAGTTTGATTAGCAATGTTAAAATGTCAGAAGTATCATTCTAGGCACAAACAGAATTAAGGTAAACATAACCAAATTTAACCTGCTCAGCACTGTAGGCGAGATAGGCGAGATATCTCGCCGACGTCAATCTAGCGCTTAGCACTGTTGGCCATCCGTACATGCTGTACTAAATCGTATTTCCCGCAGTTTCTATTGCATTATGGGAGGAAATCGACGTAAAATATTTACTCCGGAATCATTCTGGCCTGCAAATGGCGGATGACTGAGTTGTTAGATATGGATTTTTTTTACTGGAATTTTTGTATTGCGTAATAAAAAAAAGGGCGGCAAACGGCTATTTGAATAAATTTGTCGGCAATTCTGACTGCGAAAATGATGGAGAGTTTGACTGAAAGCTTTACCGATGTCGATTATTGCGAAGAGTTGGGATGAGTGACAGACGAAATCAATGTTGATGGATGGGGTGGAAGCGAAACTGAGGACGAGGGTGTGAATATAAAGATCAGCGAACCAATGCAATATGCGTACAAACACGGGATCACAAAACTTACTGGGAAATGGCGTTTAATGCAAGTATGTACGATATTTTTGCCAAAAAAAACAAAAACAAAACTAAAAAATAATATTTATTGCTTAATACACATAAGTTATTTTTGGCATTTTTTAAGTATTTTAGTCACAATATATGATCAAACTGAGGTACCGGCTGTATCCAAATTTAATTGAGTACCGAGGGGAAATAACTCAAAAAATTATTCAGTACTCTAAAGGTTAATGAATATAACTGCATTTCCTACACTAAAAATGTACTATGTGGCGTACAGTGGGTTTCTTCTGAGATGGTGTGTTAACATAACCGTGGGTACGACACCCAATACAGTGAAATAGTCACTGATTATTAATCATTGAGTTCAGTTGTGTCGTTAAATAAAACAATTTTATGACCATTGTTAGTCAGATTTTTTACTTTAAATCATCAATCCTTTAAATGGGTGAGAAAATGTAAAATGTTGAAGTTTTAGAAACATGAGATAAAATCTTGATTCGTTAACAAATTATCATGGAAACACTGATTGGTTGGACTTACCATACTTCTGCATGTGTTCTCTGCCAGCATTACCAAACATCTGAGCAGCAAACGGACTGTGCGAAATACCAAATGTGTCCATTACAACCTGCATGTGTTTATCCATGGGACTTGTTCTATCACTGTACTAAAGAAAATAACACAAACTACTTCATTATAACACGCATGTGTTTATCCATGGGACTTGTTCTATCACTGTACTAAAGAATATAACACAAACTACTTCATTATAACACGCATGTGTTTATCCATTGGACTTGTTCTATCACTGAACTAAAGAAAATAACACAAACTACTTCATTATAACACGCATGTGTTTATCCATGGGACTTGTTCTATCACTGAACTTAAGAAAATAACACAAAATACTTCATTATAACATGCACATGTTTTTCCATGTTGAAAAGGTATGAAAAAACAACAGTACATAATAAATACCTGTGCTTGAAGAGATCCTTTCTTCATTTTTTCAAAACCCAGAGCCAGGACACAATCTGCAATGCCTACAAGTACAAACAGTAATAAGATTACAGTTAGGAGCTGAATTCAAGGGGCTTGAAACAGTCTACAAGATTTGTTATTGTTATTATAATGTATACAATATCTAATAATGTACGCAGTCAATATGAGTATACACGTATGATAATGAGAAAGTGGAAATGTCTGAAATAACAAGTGCTGCAAGGATGCATAATACACTGGACAGCCATCAACGAATACTATGAACAAGGTTTTTATGTAATGTTAAATGCTTTGCAAAAAGTAGTTCTCTGCTATATATTTTGGTACACTCAGAGCAGTCTAAGAATATTTGAGGCCCCGGGCAAAGCAATATACTTTGGCCCCTAACCTTAATTTTTATTTTTCAGTAATATACTACATTTGAAAATCATGTGTGAAATAGTATGAAAGATATACATAGGATAATGTACGTGTAATTCCAAGATTTTCATGAAAAGTAGGTCACCTTCACCAACCTGTGATACACTGCACATGATGTATTACCATAACGTTATTAACAAGTTTGAAGATCATTTATGTGACAAATAGTATGAAAGGTTTACACCGGACAAGCTTTTCATTGTGTGCTAAATGCTTCGCAAAAAGTAAGTCACTGTATTACTTTTGGTATACTGCTCACTGACATCCCATAATGTATTACCACAGCAAGTTTGAAGATCATGCATCAAATAGTATGAAAGATATACACTTTTTACTTATACGTGGAACTTTGAAAATGTTCAGTCTGTTACCTCACAACTTGCTATGACAATTTGAGAAAGTTTTAATACACTACCTCCTTCCACAAACTGTTTTGCCATAAAAAGTGCAGTTGAACCAGTGGAACATGCATTGTTGACCTGAAACAAGTCAAATAGTTTGTTTTTTCATTCTATAATAAAAATGAAAGTATTGGAGAGAAAAACAAAATATGAATCGATCATTTCATACTAAATTGTAACTAAGCATACAAATGGCAAAATATCACAAGGAAGCTGTTTAACGTGTTATTTTTTTTCTAAATTTGAAAAAAAATGACCAGAGAAAAATGGACCAGATTATACCGCATTATTAGTTTGTAGTTATAGTGTGATGGTACTTACATTGTACACTGGTATTCCAGTCAATCCGAGTTCATATACAGCTCTCTGTCCACAAGTTGTATCTCCTACAATCGACAGATGTGCCATTACATATAGCTCTTGGATATTAAACACACCATTAAATATTTAACATCAAATTCATGTCTAAACGGAAATAATTTGTATTTGTAACAAGCTTTAACCAAGGCATGGCAATGTAACACATGTATTTACTGCATGTCAAGCCATTTGTTTCGCTGTTATAATCAACAAATAAAATTATAGATATTTGTATAAATGAATTACAAGCCTTCCAGGTGTAAACACAATTCGCACAAACTGTTTAACAGACACACTGCCCACTGTGATCAGCGTAAAAGATGAAGTTTGTTTAATAACACCTTTGGCACATATTGCCTAGTAAAGAGATTATTGGACATCAAACACAGTTATATAGACACTTGGTCACAGAGGAAACCCACTGCCACCACACAGGCTACTCTTACTGAATAACAGCAAGGTATCTTTTATGTGCACTTTACCACAGACATGATGGCCATTTATGGACCAGTCATAGATCAGTGGTTGGAACGGGAAATAACCCAATGGGTCCTCTGAGAAGGATCGATCCTTTGACCCATCCAACCTGACAGATGCTCTTGTACTGTACTACATGACCAGGGCTGCATTAAATAAGAGATGAACACCTGAAAACACGTTTTGCTTATGAATGTGATTGTCATTGATTGCTATGTCAACCAAGAGTGCAATAACTATAAACAAACAATGTGGCCGAGTCATTAAAATAACCATTCATAATTTAAGTACCTGTAGGATACATCCTAAAGTATCAATCGTTTGACCCTCCACACCCTCAGTTAGTCAATATCATAATATGTTGAGTAGTGGAGAGATGTGTATTGTAAAATGTATCAAACATCAATATGATCTTTCTTTTACAATAGTATACTAGTATACTGAACATTAAAAAAATATATTACCATAGCAATAGCCTACACAGGCCTGTTCCACCTTGTCATAGGAAATTCCTGCATCCTGCAAAGCTTTTGTGCCTGACAGGTAAACAAATTAAATGACTTTCAAATATACAATAAAAAAAATAAAAAAATAATTATTGGCAATAATAATTAGTATATTATTAATGGGTGTTAATTAAAAATCAGTGTTCAACAAATCCACTAGTTCGAACTCCCTCTCCCTTCACTGATGCAAAGGGTTTATTCACATAACTAAAATACAAAAACTTATAGGCAATATTAGTCTATAATGGAATAAATATAGACAAAGGGTCCACTAAGTATATATTACAAACCCCTAGGGTCCACTAGTTCGAACTCCCTCTCCCTTTACTGAGGCAAAGGGTTTATTCACATAACTAAAATACAAAAACTTACAGGCAATATTAGTCTATAATGGAAAAATATTGACAAAGGGTCCACTAAGTATATATTACAAACCCCTAGGGTCCACTAGGTTCATATTTGAACACCCTCCCCAGACCCAGCTCCAACACCCCTGCACTGACCTACATATTTCAAATGACAAGGCGAGCACCCACCTGCTTCTTTTGCCATTTCCGGATAATCAAAGTTATCACGGCGACCTGGTTTTTCAAACTAAAAAATAGCATAAAATTAGCATGTAAGGAAACAACAGCTTCGTTGCATCTATAAATATATACAAATTCTTAAGTTTGAAGATCATGTGTCAAATAGTATTAATTTTCAAGTAGTGCTAAGTGCTTTGCAAAATGAAGGCAGGGTTTAATCTACCATACAATTTGGGATTCCCAATTTGATAAAAAAAAAATCCCAATTTTGAAAACAGAGCAGATGACTGGATAAAAAGAAGTTCTTTTCTTTATATCATGAAAAAAAACCCTATTATTCTTTTTAAAGGAAAATACTCAGTGAACATAAGACATCCTAATGTTGACTATTGCGTTATTTTCCCCCAATTTTCCAAAAAGGGACCCTAAAAAATTGGTCCAGATAATACCCTAGGTCACCATAACCTACATTTAGAATTATCTGTGAATCTTTTATGTGCATTTTGTCAGACAGGATAGCACACACCACAGCTTTTTAAAAAATCAACAAATCGTGGATCACTGGTTGGAATGGGAAATAATACAACAGGTCCTCTGACGAGGATCGATCCTTCAATCCATTGAGCCTCAGGTAGACACTCTTGCGCTATGCTATGTCCAGCTGACATAATGCCAACAAATGATGTCATATTTCATGCAGTTCAGTAATAATAATTATGCACAGAAACGAGCGATCAGAAACTAGTGATGTTACGATACAATACAGGTGCATACTGGTCAGTGTAACTGTAAGTGGTGTACCCATTGAGCCTTGTTAAACACTGAGCCATTAGCATTGGAGTCAGTACAGCGATTAAAAATCATATACCACGAGCGGGATTCAAACCCAGTATCTACTAGTCTTGAGCCTGGTGGTCTAACAACTAAACTCGGTGACCATTACACAATGGAGACACCGGCCTCTGTGATATAGTGGTTAATGCCACGGATTACATACTGGTAAGAACAGTGTTCGAATCCTGCGGGTGGATCTCACTTTCCGACTCCAACCCAGAGTGAGTGCTCTGCCAGGCTCAATCGGTAGTTGTAATAACACTTATACCGACCAGTGTCCACAACTGGTTTAATAAAAGCTGTGGTATGTGCTAACTTGTCTGTTGGGAAGTGTATATGATAGATCCCTTGCTACTTATAAATTTGGATTAGCGGGTTTCCTCTCTCATACTAACACTAACTTCTGTCCTGAACAGGCAGTCGAGTCAGCTGGAATGCGTGACCATGACAGATGTGCTTGAACCTTAATTGGATATAAGCGTGTAAATAAGTTATAACTAACTAACTAAATATCCAATCGAGTTTGAAGAACGTCTCCTGGACACAAGAGTCCAGCTGTCTCAACTGCCTGCCAAGAAAAACTGCTACAGTAGTACACCTATTTTATAAGCAGCAAGGGATCTTTTTATGCGCTTTCCTATATAATAGTTAAAAATATAGTTTGTTTGCTTAATGACACCACTGGAACACATTGATTTTTAATAAGTGGTTATTGGATGTCAAATGCAAGATTATATTCTATTGAAGCATGATCACAGAGCAAACATGCTGTTGCCACATAGGCTACTCTTACTGAATGACAGCAAGGGATCTTTTATGCAAACTTTCCCAGACAAGATAGCACACACCACAAACTTTGATATACCAGTCGTGGATCACTGGTTGGAACAGGACATAACCCAACGGGTCCCCAAAGGAGGATCAATCCTTCGACCTCTCGAACCTCAGAGGCTTTTGTGCTGAGTTATGTCCCCTCCACTTTTCCATAGATAAGATAGCACAAACTATGGCCTTTAATTATTACATCAGTTGTGTAGTGGTAGTAGGCCTACATCTATTCATTGAACCTTGTGGAGCACTCACTCACTCGGGGTTGAAGCTGCTGGTACGTCAATTAAAAATGATTTAATCCCATGCCTCGATTGAGATTCGAACAGAGGAAACACACTACTGCTATTTGATAAGTAGTAAGGTATCTTTAACATATGAACTTTCACACAGTGACAGTCAGGACAGTACATATCAAGGCTAGTAGAGTAGTGTACATCTACCAATAATATTGACATACAAAGCACCTACTAGAGTTTGACTTTTAAGCACGTAAGTTGCGAATAAAAATCCCATCGCCTCGATCTCGATTGGAACCCAGTACCTATCAGTCATGCGTCTGGTTGTCTAACCACTAAATCCGGTGACCAATACCAATACCAATACCACTACCACTACCAGTCAGGAACCAAGGCCTACTATACAGGCAATTAGTAATTATTTTCTATGTTGGACGTAATATTATAATAATAAATACCTTTGTCATACCAACACCTACGACGTAAACTTTCCTTCCCATTGTTATGTGTCTGCTCTGACCACTGACAGTGACACCAATGACAGCCGCAAGAAGTCTCGAAAGTGTTCCAAAAGTCTCGTGTTCGGTGTTGTGAACATTGACCCACTAAAAAGTTCGGTCTGTAAACAAACGAACATTCACGATATGTGCATTCGGTAATCTTCGTTTGAGGCCAGTCTCGCACGGAACACTTTTCTAATCAAATCTGTCACATCATGCGACATGTGACAGGTGGAAATCTGTCACTTGATATAATTATATGGAAATAATATTTAACTGTCGGGGAAGGGATTTGTATAGAATTTGTTTTACATTAAATTGTTCGGTTTGTCTATATAAATAATTATATATAGGCTTATTTTATATAACATGTATCATAAATATATACATGTCTAGGCCTATCAGGGCTAGTACATGCACGTGCATGACTCTAACTATTTGGCTTTTTCCATGTGCGCGGTTTTTGTGTGCGGAAGCGGGCGCGGCAAGCAGCACGCGGACGCGTCAAAAATCGATT
>JAULBR010089572.1:0-12529 GCA_032355825.1 Melanodrymia aurantiaca
ATAAGTGACATCCGCGTTCCAGGATATTTGTATATATCGGCGCCACCGTTGCATTGTGGTTCGGGATTGTCACAGTATTAACAAATGCTGTCTCGATAATATACGTAAAAGCATTTGAATCGGTTTATTAAAGACTATTAATTTGACGCCAAAGGTTACTGCTTTTCTGCATCTTCAGATAATAGCGTGACCTTAGAAGTGTTCGAACTAAGTAACTGCGACGTATACATACAATATACAAAAAAAAAACGTAATATAATATTTTCAAATTTTTGTTGATTGATATAATGTTAATAAATGTCTGCAATTGTAGATAAACAAGGACAGTGTTATTCTCTGTTTATATGCAAATGAATTCGAGTGTAACTCACTTCACGCTTGACCACGTGATCACGTTGTCCCGCTTTTCGCGCCGCAATGATGAGTGATTTTCTTTAAGGATTGGTGTAAACTATAATTACCTATAGCTTTATCCATAGAATTCTCTTTTGAGTATTGGTATAAACTATAATTACCTATAGTTTTATCCATAGAATTCTCTTTTGAGTATTGGTATAAACTAGAATTACTTATAGATTTATCCATAGAATTCTCTTTTGAGTATTGGTATAAAATAGAATTACCTATATATTTATCTATAGACACCCCGTCGGTACTTATAACACGTTGCAAAAATAATGGCATAATGAGAATTACTAGTAGTAAAACTAACTGGCTATAACAAGTATGAATGCTACTGTTTCAGACTAGTTATTTGTATGATAGGATTGCTCAAGAATGTAAACATTACAACCCATTTTATATCTCACTTTTTATAACAATGTAAGGACATTCAAATTAAGATCTGGAATGAATAGAACGTATTAACCCATTTTATTATGAAGTCATAATTATTCTAGTAATAAAATCTTTTGTAAACGTGGATGTATACTAGTATTACAAATGACACAGAATAATGATTTATAAATACTTATTTTGTAAATTTCGATATCAAGTAACTTAAAAGTTTTGCAAATCTAAACGTCAAAGTCAGTAATTTAGCTAAAATCGTATCTGCACAAAATCGAGATCACATGCACGTAGGAATCACAATCAATGTACGAATCACAATCAAAGCAGAGATTGTACCAGGTATTCGCAATACGTGAGTGTATTCTACACTATCGTCGTAAGTATAGCCATTTTGTTTTCGTTTGCTACTTTTTTTTATCGAAACGATCAAAGTAGGATATCAATTGAATCAGAAGTCATCTGTTATGACTCAAATCTGAATCAGAATGTTATAATTATGTAAGCGCAATCAGATTGAGGATGAATATTATTATATTTTAATATGTATGTTCCTATGAACAATTTTATATTATTTAAGAAATGTTTCCAGAGAACAAAAAGGGATTAAAGTTAACATTCAATAAAACATACAATAGTGCAGAGAGTGCATCTGTCTATTACAGTTATTGTGAAAATGTAGTTTAGTGCAGACTGTTCACATGCACTAAGTTAAAAGAATGACTAGACACATAATCACCATGACACCTTGACCAGCAGAAACACGAAGACTAAACATTACCTTACTCACCAAGAAAAGAACTAAGACCATTGCGTAAAGCCGTCTTCGTCCTTTCTTCATTGTCGATCTCAATGGTACTGAACACGAGGCCCCCGATAGACACATAGACCACCGTCACGAGGAAGAGAGCCACCAAGTGTTTACAGTTCACCTCTGGGACGTTCATGATGATTACAGTTCATTTATTGAACGTTCCTTCTGCTTACAGGTCATTTATTGAACGTTCATGATGCTTACAGGTCATTTATTGAACGTTCATGATGCTTACACTTGATCTACTGAACGTTCATGATGCTTACTGTTCAAATCTGGAATTCACATGTTGTTTACAGTTCATTTCTGGAATTGACATGTTGTTTACAGTTCATTTCTGGAATTGAAATGTTGTTTACAGTTCATCTCTGGAACTGACATGTTAACAGATCAAATCTGGAATTCACATGTTTACAGTTAATGTCTGAAATTCATATGTTGTATACGTTTTATCTTTGGAAGACACACGTTGTTTACGTATCTTCATTGGAACACATTGGGGTTGTTTACAGATGATCTTTATAACATGAATGGCTGTTTACAGTTCAGTTCTGGAACATACATGCTGTTTAGATTTTGTCTCTGTACCACATAATGATGCTAATTCTGCAGGACGAAATCAACCACTGTAGAGTTAGAAATGAAGAGGCCATGGACTAAAACCGAATAACAGAAGAACACGTCACTGATATCCCATACTATGATTGATCTCTATGCTATTCAGTATATAGAATCCATTTTAACAGAATATAATAGTATATCACAATTGCACAGCGGAGAGAACTATCAAAGTTATAGTGTAGGAGAATACGGTTAATAGTCCAGGCAATGTGTATTATTGGACGGTACAATGTTCTCTCGAACGCATCGTATATCCAAATATTAATAGGTACTCTTAAACTATGGACGTATTAGACACTGTGTGCTTTATCAGTATACACACATACTACTGTAGTATATACACCACACGTGTGGCTGCGTAACCGTCACGTGGTTGGATTTCTATCTACACAATCAATAGATTTTCCTAAATTATATCCACAGCTGTAGTCCGCTGTATAATTATCTAAACAATTTATGGAGATCATATCTGCTAATTATTACGTTGTATATCAAAAGTAATAGCAGTATGAATTCTATGTGTCAGCAACATACATATTATATGGAACCCATCTTGTGTTTAATGAACTACATAATCGTGCACTCATATTTGATGTAAACCCGAAATGTAGATTTGTTTTGAGAGCGCCAGATGATGTTGTTTTTGTCGATCATGCGTTATATTTGAATTGCGTTTATAGAATGATAACGCCGTACAACCTGCGATCGAGCATACGGTTTGGTAATCAGAACACACATATATAATATAAATATACTAGTATACATATATATACCACGAGTTGATTTACTTTTAATCGTGTCCCGATTTCCAACAGTTTTGCCGAATAACGCTTGCACGGCGTCCTGTTTGCGTCAAAGACAGCGATGATGCCAGACGGACTATATTGTCAATGGTTTAGATAGATAATGTCCGCTATATTGATAATCTTATAACTTTCTATTCTCAGTATTGAAAGTCTAGATAATGGGTCACCTCCCATTGATTTGTCCACCAGAGTTGGAAATAAATGAAACAACAAAATGTAGAACATCTGTTTCAAACCTTGATCTTTGTATAGTGATTCCAAACGACACAGACTTCTAAACAAAGCTATACTACATGTAGTATTATATGATAACAGGGATGACTTCAACTTTTCAATAGTCAATTTCCTTTTTATGTCGAGCAACATTCTGCTGGAGCATAATATATGAATGTCCACATATCACAACTTCTGGGCATGTTCATTATATGCCGATGTCATGCAACGCCATGACATTCTGGCTCAGACGTTATAACATTAATGGACTGGTGAAAACCTTCAAAAAGTTCTATGGTAGACATTCTGTGTGTATTTAACGTTATGCCGCATTACTGACAGATAATGTTTGATGCAATGATCTGCGAATATATTATATTTAAAAGACATGGTAATTCTTCTATATGCAATTGCCCAAACAGACAGAACAGTGCATACCGCGACCATTGATTGATTGAAACATAATCATTGTTTTGCATATAATATACACAATGATTGGGCACAAGTTGTGCATTGCCATTCATACTAGTGTGGGGACAGTGGGTGTTTAAAATATCGAGAAAAGCTCATGTCTCGCTTGACACGCATAGTGATTGGTATAGTAAAAAGTAAGTGTCATGAAATGGAGAAGCAGACGTTAAATTAATATTTAATAGCTGTTTTGCATTGTGGAACAAAGATGTCTCCTGGGTGATTGGTGTTGGGTTCCGTGACCTTCTATTCCAGAAATACAATCAATAATATATAAGCTTGTTCCATTATACATAAAATGTACGTATGTGATACAATTTTACAAAATCGATCTGAAGGCAAAATCTGCATACAATGTATGTACGTCCACTATATGAAAAATGTGTTTGATCCAACAATATTCATGTCATGTCGGTATATGTTTTGTTCAACTAAGAAGAAGCATTGTTTATTTGATAGTACAATATACCTAAATCCAAAATGGAATTATACTGTACATGGTATCAGTTATATAGCAACGTTAAATTGAATGAAGTTTATACGAATCAAATTCTTATTTGTCGAGTTTCAGTCTTGAATATTTTAACCATTTAACTTTATACATTCCTAGTGGAAACTGAGAGGCCATTTTCTTTCTAACAACGACTAAATTTGACGTATTAACTGTTTTCAATATTTGGTGTTTGCAGTAAAAAAAACCTCTACCCTGATGTAATATTTTAAAGGCCCAATGCCTAGTTTTAAGATACAAAAGACTGTGCTGGCTGACGGGGTATTTGTAACAATGTTTTTTCTATAATGATCTATTTTGTATTTTAAAATTAATATTTACTTACATCTTATTGCTTTCCATATCAATAAATGTACCGGTATATTCAATGCGTTTGTGGTAGCTTAAAATGGTCCTTGGACTTTTGTCTGGCACGTGATAAATGATTTTAGGCAAAAGTACACATTAAGCTACTATAACAATTTGGATGACAAGAACACAGTGGATATACATATACATGTACATACATATATTGATATTGTAAGCACTAAGATGTAAATACATGTTAATTTTAATAACGAAGAGTTAGAAATATGTTCCAACAAATTAGCTTCGCAAGCATGGTGGCATTCGTCTTAAAACTAGGCATTGTGGCTACTTTGGTGCAAACTATATAATTTTAATTTCAAAACATATAGTAATGGAGAAAGATTAAATGATCTGTGTAATCTGTTGAACATGAATGCTATTGCAGATGAGTTCCATTCTTAATTTGTCTTAAACGACTGGCGTCGGTATTACCGGTATTTGCATTAAACAAAATGATTTGACCATTACATTCATCATGTATATCAATACAATTACTAGCCATCAATAATGTGAAGCTGATAAGCTATCTGTACATTGTTATTATTAGTAATCTCTCACAGAGAAAATATCATATCACCATGGTAATGCATATTATAATATGATCTAAGTATCACTATTATATCCACAATATTCATTATACTGGTATTCCATGCACTGTGTATCATGTATATATACTTATACAGTTATACCTATGTATTAATAGCATATCATGGACTGTTTATTTATAGCTAATAAAGTATAGATATGACACTTGGGGAAATAAAATAAACGACTTTAATTGGATTTCTCTTATGAATATTGTCACCAGTGATGAAGAATACACTGAGTGTTTGCGAACACCTGTATGGTCGTATAATTGGTTTTACAGAGGTTTGTTATTGACCAAAATATCTCTTGGACTCAGTATTGTGCAGAAACAGGATTCTGGTTACGATTATGGTTTTGTATCACATAATTATTATCCTTTCACGTGACTATCAACGCGCATAAGTTTGAGGCGAATGCGTATCTACCAATGCTACTGTAGATAGTCATATTTGACTAAATCATGTGTTCACAGCTGTAGTGTACAAAACATGCAAGGATATGATTACAGACAAACTGTTTACAGTGTTGGTGCAAAGTTTATAAACATTGTTAAACGACCTGTCATTAAGACATTCAATGAAAATCTCAACTTTTGTAAACAAGGATCAAGAATAAAATGATGTATTAACTGGATTTATTCAAACAATATAATAAGTAGTTTTCTTCCTCACTTGACAATGTACTATATATAACTTGAAGGACACTGATTTGTTTTCTTTAATACACTGTACTTAGTTAAAGATAACAGATGATGTAAAAAAATAAATGTATCGCCCCTAGCAATAACTTAATAAAAATAACCGGTACATTTGTAGGATTTGAATCTGGCTACATGCCAGTTATACGTTCTGAGTCATTATTGTTAAGATGGTACAGCCAAATACAAAGAGGTATCGCTTGAAGCGATTGAAAACAAATTACATTGATCGTGCTGCGATTGGCACTATCTACATGTACTTTAATATGGAACAGTCGAATCGGCCGCGCCGGCTCCTACATACATGTATATCCTGATTACACTGTTAGTCCTACATGTTACATATTTCAACCATATTTCGAACAAACTACATTACACTTTTCTTCTTCTTGAGAACGTACTTCTATTAGATCCAAGAAAATTATAGTAAAAGTCCCAAGAAATTCCTGTAAAAAGAGATATGTATAATTTGAATACGTTCAATATAGACACCAAATATCTATAACATGTCATATTATTGGTATCAAGAAACGCATTTCATTGATGGGTCGAGGGATCGATCCTCCACAACGCAAAACATTTTATAGGCTATTTTCCGTTCCAGCCAGTGGTAGACGACTGGTTTATAAAATTCCGTGGTGTGTGCTATCCTGTCTATGGGATAATGCACATAAAAGACCCCTTGCTGTTTTTCGGTGAAGCGGCGATAGCGGGTTTCCTCTGTGATCATGTGTTAATATAACCATGCGTCTGACGTCCAATAAGCGCTGATTTATAATCGGTGTTTCTAGTGGGGTCGTTAAATAAAACAAACTGTCTATGTGTACTCAAGTGATCCAACACATTCGGTGTGGCAGTGCATATCGCTGGTGGAAGTGCTATTCAGTCCAAAGAAAAGGAAGCCTTGAACAATGCAACAAACAAACAAACAAACAAACAAACAAACAGCACTTTATCTATTATATCAGCAGTTGATCATCATCATCATCATCATCAGTATAGTCTTCAAATACAAATGCAATTGGGCCGATTTCATTAAATTATCTGGATTTCATAGCCGCTGGTTTATACGTTAACCGAGACTTAACTTGCACCTGTTGTGTATTTCACACGTGTGTATGTGTGTGGGCTTTATAGCAGCTGGTTTACGAAACACGGTGAATATCTTAACCCAGACGCACACCTGTTGTGTATTTATTTCACATCTAGCCGTGTCTACAAAGCCATGGTTGCTGCATAGATTACATGCCGATCTCAAAAGAGACACACGCCAAGATACATGTAAACGTCATTACTTTGTAATAGAAGCTCATTGCAAGCATGGTAGTAGGAAATGGAAAACGTAAAGCAACCATTTTCAATCCAAGTTAACAGTTTGTAAAAAAACCCACTGCTATTCTGTTAACCTCATGGCCAACGGGTCATAATATACATCGGTACAGTCCACAGCACCGATGACATTAAGAAATTGTACTATATTATATTAATAAAGCATTGTTTGTGATATCACTATTTTTCTTTGGCTAGGAATGTTATACACAACGTATCTCGATTTAAACAAACCAATAACACTCCTTTTATACTGCAACTCTAATTTATTGTTTGAGCCCGGAGCCAATTGTTTGAAACTTTCTTTATCATCCGTGTTTGTGACTGTATCAATTTTAGGCTTGTCCTTATATTAGTGCACTATCTGACATTACAGCACGTAGTATATAATATGACGGTATTAAAAAGATACTTAAATAAACAGTGGTAAGATTTCCAGGAATATGAATAAAATGCCTATGGCGTTTCTTTGTATTGCACGGTTGAATGAACAGCATTACGACGCTAACGCCCGGCGTGAGACATACTTACCTTTTAAAGCACGGTAACTTAGTCTACTCAAATCGATGATGCCCAATCACAAAGAGGTATTACCGGATCTGGCCGTAAGATCCGTAAACAAGTAGTTTTCTTATAGGATGTTTTATTGCCCCCAGCGTCTTCCTAATTTATTTTATTTCTTACTGACGTCGTAGTGGCGTTGTACATCCTGGACACAATAGATATAAAATAAGTGAAGAGTAAACACTAATGTAGAAGAACAATATTCAGTCAGCAGTGCTGTGTATGTTCAGGTAAGATGATTGACAATGTTTATTTAAAATTACTTGTATTCGTGATAATATTATTATATTTAAATAATAAGTTTATTTTGCAAAATATAATTTTAATTTGTTCATTAACATGTTTATATATACACTCGGGTGGTAATGAACTTTAATCTCTATTTGTTTATTTCATAGTTCCAATTACAATGTTAAGATATAACTATATAAAAACGTTAAATGATTCTTTGATCATCTACATAATAAATGGAATGCAAAACTATTATTTTCTTTATGTTTTTATCTGAAGTGAATTTTGAAAAGCATGTTATATAGTTATAATTAAATCAACTATTGTTTGTTCATTGTAGTAAAACACGATGATCAGTGCAAAGTTCCTGTTGGTTGTCTGTATTGGCGTGATTTGCATAAAGAGTCAAGGTGTGTATGTCTCACATTTTGCAAGTAGAACACTTGAACAGTACTGGGGTTCCAATTCACGATGTTCGCACCGCTAGCCACGTAACCATGGGTGTCACTTGGTGGGGGACAGGCGGGGGGGGGTGGGGGGTCCAAAAAGTGGGGCAGAGGGAGGGGCCAACGTGGAAATGTCTCCTCCCACCCACCGCTGAGGAGGGTCAATCCTGCGACTTATCGAACCTCAGGAGAACACTCTTGCTCTGAGCTACGACACGCTCCTTTCTTTGCTTATATAATTATATAATTATAATGTGTATATATATATACACATGTACATTTATAATAATATTATAATAGTTCATAATAATAAGTTCACATGTGATACATATACATGTAGTTTATTGATGGACATTGTTATAAGACTTAGTAAAAATCATAATACATTTCAAGGTTTACAATACATGTACAAAATAATCCATAATAATTAATATGTAAAGTAATGCTTATATAATACACTGGCCCAGCAGGTACACACGGAACAAGTTTATTCAATGTTAAGATGATTTTTCCTGACCCTTAGACCCAGGGGTACTTGAAAATACAAAATAAGTTGGATAGTGTGTGTGGAGGTAGGGGTGAGGAGGGGTGGGGAGGGGTGGTGCATGGGGATCTCCAGTAGCCCATGGACTATGTAAGTTATAACGCTGGTTTGGCTGAGATCTTATGGCGTTGGACTGTCAAGTGTCACGCCATTCCATGCAGTAGATTCAAATCCTACTCGTGCACATACGTGGGTTTCTTTCATTTATACAATTCATAAAATACGTTTACATATGATACATACTTTCTTGATGGACATTGTTATAAGTAAAATTCATAATACATTTCCAGGTTCACATAATAATTTGTATCTCTCAGGGGATTTTAAATATGACAAAACAAGGTGGGACATGAAGACGTTGATTTTTCATTGATATTTTTAAAAGTTTATAAGTAGGTATATAATTATATACAATATTTTTTATTTACTAAATTCGACTAAAACAAAATCATTTACACTGTATACATGTTCAAAACTTATATACTTTATATGATTCAACTTTGATATTTTCATTTTGATGTTTGTTTATTATTTCAGCCACTGGTGTGAAAGTCTCGACGTCTATCCTATGTAGAGTTAGATGTGCGTTTGGGAATCCAGCGAACTGTAACTGTAATAATCCACTAGATTCATGTCTGGTATGACAATATTTCAACAAATACACGTAGCGCCATAAACTGTAACTGTAATAATCCAGTAAATCCATGTCTGGTATGACAATATTTCAACAAATACGTGTAGCGCCATAAACTGTAACTGCAATAATCCAGTAAATCCATGTCCGGTATGACAATATTTCAACAAAATACATGTAGCACCATTGTCCTGTAATAATTATATTAGATATTTATACGATACAAATATTTAAAACTATTGGAAGATCCTTTTTACTAATCAACTAAAACATCTATAAGATTAATGTAGGTTAGTAAAACCTATTAGATTAATGACCATCTTACTATAAAAGTTGAATACAATAACTGGTTGTGGTCATTATAGGATAAGAATCGGAATCTCATTTGTTACACTATTAATTATAGTGTTACATGTTGACTTGTAACTGATAAGTATTCAATTATAAACTACAAACATTAATAAAATGTTCATTATGTAATTTGTCTGTAGATTTTGAACTAGAAAATAATGCAGCTTATTAATGAAGGTGATATTTTATATAATTATATTGTTAGCTGTTAGCAAGATATGAGTGCGCACAATATTTATTTCGTTATTGTCTCTGATTTCAGAAGAAGAAATGTCCCCCTGGACGTCGCTGTCGTTCTCTGGGACGTGTCGCTATATGTGTTGGAATCTCACTTAATCCATGCAGGGTAAGAATCTGAATGAACATGATTATAATTAGAGTGAAATAATGTATATAAATAGAACAAACATGAATATAATTAAAGTAATAATTTTAATTAATGTTTGCAATTGCTATGGTATATAAATATTATTTCTATTTTTTTTTTTTTTTCTGTCTATGGAATCCCATTTAATTCACCTCATCTTTTACATAATTAGCAACGTATTATATTAATATTACATTACAATACTATATTAAGCATTTATTATGTACGGCAGTGAACATGGCCCCCAACCTGTTCACTGCCTATGTTTCTGGGGACAATAAAACCTTTTGAAAAAAGAAAAAAAAATTGAGTGGAAAATACCCAAAAATGTGAGAATTGTCAAAGAATCGTTTTTCAGTCTTATTTTTTTAATACTTAATATAATTTTAGATACATTCACAGAAAAAGAAGTTTTGATATTTCCAAATGTTTTATCCTTTTTCATAACGTTGAACCAAACGAAAATGATCTATAAAAAACATACCATACCGGTACATGTAAATACACAGACTATAGATACGTGGCTTCTTTTGTACTTTAGACTAAGAAGTGTGCGACGGGATCTCAGTGTGTTGTTCTCTTCGGAAAGGGAGTGTGTTTTCCAATCATCAATCCTTGTTTGGTTAGTATTACTAGTATATAGTAGTACTTACAGTAATAAAACTTCAAACATTAACTAACACTTATGTCTGTTTCTGATCGAATCTTTACAGCCCCACAGACAACTGGCAAACTTTAACAGAACATACACATTTTACACATTAATGTTTGCAATTGCTATGATAATAAAACTTGGAGTGGAAATCATTTTTCGCTCCTATTGTTTAAATTCTTTTATATAATTCTGGATAAATTCACAGAAAAAAATGGTATCCACAAAAACATAATACCAACTATTTGAAGATCCTTTTTTACTAATCAATTTTTAAAACCTATTAGATTAATATAGGTTAGCTATGACCATCTTACTATAAAAGTTGAATACAATAACTGTGGTTATTATTGGAGAAAAGTCGGCTTCTAATTTGTTATACTCTTTAGTGTTACATGTTGACTTGTAACTGATTAGAATTCAATTATAAACTACAATCATTAATAATAATTTATTTGTCTGTAGATTTGGAACTAGAAAATAATGCAACTTATTAATAAAGGTTTCATATTATATACAGTGTAATTATATTGTTAGCTGTTTACAATATTTATTTCGTTGTCTGTGATTTCAGACGAAGAGATGTCCCCCTGGACGTAGATGTCTCTCTCTGGGACTTGTCGCTATATGTGTTGGAATCCCACTTGATCCATGCAGGGTAAGAATCTGAATGAACATGATTACAGCGGTTTTCTAGGGAACAATAAAAGTTCCGTCCTTTATATATATAGATAGAACAAACAGATAGAACAAACATAAAAATAATAAAAATAATAATTTTAGTTAATGTTTTCAATTGGCTACGGAAATAAAATTTTGAGTGGTAAATACCTCAAAATTGGAGAATTATAAAAAATTCGTTTTTCGATCTTATTTCTTAATACAATATAATTTTAGATAAATTCACATGTTGAACCAAACGAAAATTATCCTTAAAAACATACGCTACCGGTACATGTAAATAAAGAGTCTGATATAAATGGCTTCTTTTGTACTTTAGACAATGAAGTGTGCCAGGGGATATCAGTGTGTCGTTCGTTCAGGAAAAGGAAAGTGTGTACGAATCACCAAACCTAATCATTGTTTGGTTAGTATTATCATTTATATAGTAGAACAAGTTTACATTAAGAAAACAGCAAACATTAACTAACACTTATGTCCGTCTGTGATTAAAGTTAATCTTTACAGCCCTGCAGACAACTGGCAAACTTTAACAGAACATTCACATTTTACACATTCATGTTTGCAATTGCTATGATAATAAAACTTGGAATGGAAAACTTCCCAAAATGCTAGAATTGTCAAAAAATCGTTTTTTGCTCCTTTTTAAAAATTCTTAATATAATTTTAGATAAACTCACAGAAAAAAAAAAGTATCCACAAAAACATACAACTATTTGAAGATCCTTTTTTACTAATCAATTTTTAAAACCTATTAGATTAATGTAGGTTAGCTATGACCATCTTACTATAAATGTTGAATACAATAACTGTGGTTATTATTGGAGAAAAGTCGGCTTCTAATTTGTTATACTCTTTAGTGTTACATGTTG
>JAULBR010089594.1:0-12525 GCA_032355825.1 Melanodrymia aurantiaca
AAACACATCGATTATAAATCAGCGGTTATTGGACGTCAGACTCATGGTTATATTGACACATGGTCACAGAGGAAACCGCTGTCGCCACTTCTTAGGCTACTCTTACCGAAATACAGCAAAGGATCTTTTATGAGCACTATCCCATAGACAGAATAGCACACAACACGGACTTTGATAAACCAGACGCGTTTCACTGGCTGGAACGGAAAATAGCCCATTAAAATGTTTTGCGCTGTGGAGGATCGATCTCTTGACCCATTCCGCTGACTACAAGGTCGACATAAGCTAGATATTAGAAAATACACGATCCATCCTCCTGGCAAGGTGTGGTTGTTTGTGTCGTCTCCACGACAAATGACTGGCTTATCAAATTATGAGTTACACATGTCCTTTCCTGTCTATGGGAAAAGTGCACACATGTTTGTAGAATAGCCCTTGCAGTATATTAATTACACATGGCCTCGGTGGTGTAGTGGTTAGTCCGTCGACATTAAGGCCGATACGTACCGGGTTCGAATCCCAAACTTGGCATTGGATTCTCTATCGTCTAGTACCGAGTATACAGCCCTAATAAAAGTGAGTGTTCCACAAGGCTCAATGGGTCGGTGTGCAACCACATACACTGGCCAATGATTTTCTCTGTACGTTTAACATCTAATAACCGATGATTAATTAATTAATTTTCTCTTACCACACCCCTTGTGTGTCATGTTATCTTCATTTACTCTATTACCCGATAATATTATTGATGTTGTCTTATTCAGAGGGTGCTGACTTTGAGCAGTATAACTCGGCCCGGATGTTGTCGGAAACGCACGGCGGGCAGGACGTGGCCATCTTCGCCAGAGGACCGATGGCTCACCTGTTTCACTCCGTGCACGAGCAGCACTATATAGCTCACGTGATGGCGTACGCCTCGTGCGTGGGACGCAACAAGAAACACTGCACGGCAAACACGAAGACTCAGGGTACAGCCAACACCAAAGCGGGTCTTATGACGTTTCTGATGTGCTTACTGCCAGTATATGGGTCATTGTTTTCATAAGGCTTATTTTTGAAAAGAGAAAAGTGTATCCCCGACTTTTATTTCCATTATGTAGATGTTATCATTATTAGAGCTGAAATGATGAACACATTTTGTATCGCTTTCCTCCAACTTTGTTTTTATCCTCCATATATTTGATTAATTTATTTGTAGACTAATTTTAATAAAAGATCAGGTCTCGCATTGTCTTTTTAAAATTTAATATTGGTGGAATTTTGCTTTTGGTATACCTTTGTGAAAAAAGTGCGTTTATTATTATTTATTTCAAAATTAATTTGGTGTTGTTCTTCACAAACAAATGTAAAACTAGCGAAATCAGTCTATATGAACTATGACCATCCCCCTTTAATTATGAACATTAGAAACTACTACATGTATGTAATTTACTAAAATATGTGGTTAAAGCATTTAAATCTAGAAAATTGTTGATCCCTTCAATTCAATTCAATTCTTTATTAACCGTAAGCACAGCGGCTTATTGGTAAAAACAAACAACAATATTATACATAAACATACAATAACACAATCATGTATGTACATACAATTAGAATAATAAATAATATAAATATAATACTAGTAGTAGGATATATTATGGTGAATATGTACATCTATATCAATATGGAGAATGTAAATTATAATGATATGATAATTATGGGTAAAGTATTATATACAAATTGACAGTATAATAATTATAATAATATTTGTTTGCTACATGTTGAAAATTACATTATTTTTAGATTAGAGAAGCTCGAATTTTAAAAGCTTTAAATAAATATTTTCCCAAATTACACAATATTTTTTTGTTTTTGCTGGTCAATAATTGTATAAATTTAAGCATAGAATGCCTATTCCAGTAGATCTTGCGTTCTGAAGATACACTCCTTACATGGGAATATTAATTTCAACACCTATACTATTTACATAATGCTGTTAAACTAGCCAACGAATAGAAGCGGTGACGGTCGATTTATTTATTGATCGCGCTGGAACATTCCAGCAGACGTGTCTAAATATATCAATGAATAAAGTATCGTATTGTATTGAATAACCGGCTAGTATTATTTACTTTGACCTACTTTAAAAATAAACACTGAGCAAAGGAACTAATTTTAGAGCTAAGTCGGATTTCACTATTTAAGACTTCGCATGTTCGGCTATAGGGCCTATAGAGAATTAAGTTACCATCCACGACTCGATATTAATTTGTAAGTATATAATTATAACGCGTGTGTCTTCAGACCGAACATTTCTTCATTTCTCTGTATAGATATTTATATATTATATTATAATTATACATGTACATGTATATATTTTTTATTATATTTATATATTATATTATAATTATACATGTACATGTATATATTTTTTATTATTTTGATATTTTATATTTAAATTTGTTTATTGTCGCTTTCGCTTTCAGAAATCTACAAACCAAAAAATATACATGTATATAAAATATTCAAATAAAAACTACAATAATAAATAAATAAATAGGATCTGATTTTAGTTGTAAACATCGATATAATTAAACAAAATACTCCGTTGATTTAATTATGTTCAGAGGCGGACCTAGGGGTAGTGAATCTTGGGGCATGGGCCTCCTAAATTTTTCGAGTTATAATTATAGTATTTATTAATTTTCATTTTTTACGTTGGTTTTAAGATTTCTCTTGGGGGCCCCCTAAATGAATTTTCTGGATCCGCCACTGATGTTTAATCTATTTTAGGGGTTGGAATACAGACACCTAACTAGACGCGGTTT
Organism: Melanodrymia aurantiaca; assembly: GCA_032355825.1. Lineage (NCBI taxonomy): Eukaryota > Metazoa > Mollusca > Gastropoda > Neomphalida > Peltospiridae > Melanodrymia > Melanodrymia aurantiaca. The sequence goes on from JAULBR010089594.1 coordinate 2,808, forward strand.
ATGCTGCATTTACATTCAGTGACACTATTTGAAAACAATTATTTTAAAACATCCTTTATGATAATATTGATTAGAAAACTGTACAGTTTAGTAACCTAAACTACAAAGCATTGACATGGCCAAATACGTATCTCCGAATCAGGCAGAGTTGAAGGGATATTGCGACAGGGTAGAGATGGCATGTAGGCTACTCACGGAAAACTGTCAAAGTAGACCGAATATTTCTGTCTCTATAAACATATTTTTAATGTTTATATTCATTTTTTAATTTAATTTTTGATTTTTGATTTTCTTTGCAGAAAATCAAAAATCAAAAATTAAATATCCAAATAATAAAAAATTAATATAAACATTGAAAATATGTTTATAGCTCTAGACAGAAATATTCGGTCTACTGTCAAAGCAGTGATGATATTAGGTGTTAGCGAAATATATAATTATCAGCATTATATATCCTGCTCCACCCGTAGCACCCGTCTAATTGTTTGCTGCCCTAAAAGTTTAAGTCTGTTTAAATTAATGTTTTTTTCTTCACAATATGAAATTTAATCTTTAGCTTATAATTTTATCATCGTGCATTCTCAGATTATTATATTGATAATTCGTGTAGTATGTACGATTGTTATCAGCGGAAGTTACACCGGCAAACGCAATTGTCTGGCGCAAATTGTCAATTGGCTATACCCCTCTAGGCAGGGTATATATATATCGCCTCGCATTTTCCGTCCTTTTTACTTGCATATATCCTTAGCGTGTGAGGTATGACATATTTCATTTTAAATCTGTTGGTTATCTGTACAACATTATATACATCTACTTAATATATGTTGACTAAATGTTCATTAATGTTTTATTAATCAATATCATTTCAAAATATTTGGTTTTTACTTGTTATTTCGTTGTATTTTGTTCATTGAAATTCTACAATCTTCCGACATCTTCCACGTTGACTTTTCGGCATATTTTGTAATAGGAATCTTATTGTAACAATATAGGTTGAATATTTTGTGTTGACGTTCTGTTAATATTTTATGTGTGTTTAGGAATGAGAACTAGTAATAGTACCACTTATTTTGAAGATCAATACGTGTATTTTTATATTCATGCAATAATAGTATAAATGGAATTATTTTTTTTATGCCATGGATAATGGAGAATTTTATTTAGGACAAGTAAAATGAAACCTTTAGAAAGGTGCACTGTCTGATTTTTTTTAATATGTCGAAATAGGCTATAGGCCTATATTGAAACTAACTTATCCTAGCAATTTGGGCAACCTGACAATTTTTCGAGTTTTGATGGTGGTGAGGGTGGGCAGGGATAGAAATATATGCTATTCTGCAAATGGTAAAATTCGAAACTGAATAGTAAAACCTTTTTTCCAATATTACGTCGTGAAAATACAACACGGGACTACTGAAAACCGCTTGCGACTATTCCGCTTAGGCATTTTCTGCAGAAGAAAACCTCTTGCTACTAAGATGCCCGCATCGACTAACCAGTACAAAATAAACCGTCTTGTTGAGCAAGACAAATGTGTGGACAGAGTTCTTTTGTAATTCCAGCTAGAACACAGTATTACGTATTCGTTACACAATTTTGTATAGGGCGGCGTAGCACGGTCAGAACATCTAGTACATTCATAAAATGGGAGTTCTGCCTTGCGTTCAATAGCGCGGACATTCTGCTAGACGCGTTTTGACACCGATCATGTTTGCATATAATATAAATGAATGCGATATGATAGTACACAATCGGTACCAGTCAAATTGTTTGTCGGTAGCAAAACGCTCGCGCTATTGAATGCAAGGCTTTTGCCGTACGAAGACTGACTAATATTTTAAAATTAATTTTATTCACCAAATGTGTTATTTATTTTAGAATTAATATCTGTATTTCAAGGGGATAGTACATTCTGACGGAATAGTGATTTTTGAAATTACCTATTCCTTCGGGATAGTGGGAATTTTTATTTCGACCACTGGCAGGGTTTAAGGTTCTCAAATTTTATCGTGATGAACTGAAATACCACTTTCTATGTCCCATAATTAATATTTATGTGTGATTCCATGTCAGATAGACTCATTTTATGGCAACTTTTCGCCAGTCTTAAAATTGGCTGATTATTATTGAAATGGACATATCCTAAACATTGGAGGTTCATCACATGATTTTTTGAGTTTTGGTAGAGGTTTAAAGTTTGGTAAATTCCATCAGATTTACAGATTTGTTTCTAAGCTAAAATACCTTTTTCAATGGCGCATAAAATTAAGTTATTACAGTGCTTTGATATTAAAATTTTAGTCCAAATGGTCCATGGAGAATCCAAATTTGCTATCAGTTAACAGTCCTGAGAATAGGAGGCGAACGGTCGTTCAGGTTGCTCTAATGATGCGAGCGGAGCACCGTTTGCCATGATTAAAATGAAGTGAAATGGAGTACATGGCGAATATACTGATTTATTAGTTTTATACCAGTTCAACAAAAATAGAATAGTTATTTAAAAAACATCGCTTTAACCCGATTGTCCTTGCGGTTCACTACCGGGTACGATATCCGTGGCCATTTACGTAATTTGCAACATGCGGGAAGTCATGAACACACTTGCGCAATGCAAACTTCCTGTGAAACGGTAGTCTTTAGCTGTTCACGAATACTCGCTAGACTGATGTCTCCACTTAACATTTAATGATTGTGATATGGTATTGCCATTGGTAATAAGCGATAGGTACAAGTCAATAGTTTTCGCCAATCGGAACAGGCTTCGGAATAACCCTTGCAAACAATGTGTCGTCTGTTTCCGCACCTGCTTGTTTTATCGTACGGTAAAAGAAAAAGGCAGATTCTAGATTTTTTTTTAATTTCACTTGCCATGGGGGCCATTGGATTTACAAATTCACTGGCCGTGGCTGAAAATTCACATGCCCAACTTGTAAATACCAATATAAAAAAATATATAAAAATCCCAGTAAATCAATTTTTTTACTCCCTCTGACATGGCCAAAGCTATTATTTGGTGTTCACTGGCCTCTGACATTGGGCCATCGTATTCTAGAACCACTGAAAAGGGTTTGCGAACTTGTACATGTGATCTTCTATTAAAACGAATTGTTAAAATACGAACGGTTTATTTTGTAATTAGCAAAGAACAGGCAACATGTTTAATAATCCATTTTTAAGTTGCACGATTTCCTAGGTGTTAAAGGGTGTATATTGTTGCAACTGTCACTTGCACGATGGTGAGCGAGAGTGACTTAAAACTGAAGGTCTAGTATACGTTTATTAAATAATTAATTGTCATCCAAAGGATATCTGTCCAAATGCGACCTAATTATCATAAAATCGTCAAGACCCAGTTTGATGTGCCGAGAGGTTTAAATATGGATGTTATACATGTTTGTATTCAAAATAATTTTTAATAAAATATTTAATTTTAGCAATAAAGTAGGTTACGTCCGCAGAGAATGATTTGAAACTGATATAATTGTTTTTCTTTCAAGTCATTTTTATGATCTTTCTTCCAGCTTGGATTGTAATCTTACGTATCAACCATGGTTAAGGAAAAAATTCACGTCAACATTGTTGTGATTGGTCATGTCGACTCTGGCAAGTCCACTACCACTGGTCATTTGATCTACCAGTGTGGTGGCATCGATCAGAGAACTATTGAAAAGTTTGAGAAGGAAGCGGCTCAGGTAAGTTCCTTACAATTCTTCTGCATCTGCAGCAACATTATATAATTAGACAATGCTGTAGAATTCTTAATGTTATGTGGGGTGTGACATAGTCTAGAGGTAGAGTGGCGTGATGGGTCGAGGGACCTATCCTCCACAGCTCAAAATGTTTTATGAGCCATTTTCTGTTCCAGCCAGTGATACACGACTGGTTTATCAAATTCCTTGTGCTATTCTGTATTTGATAGTGCACATAATAGACCCATTGCTGTTTTTTTGGTAAGAGTAGCCCATGAAGTGGTGACTGGTTTCCTCCTGGACCATGTGTCAATATAATGAGTGACATCCAATAACCGCTGATTTATAATCTGTGTTCCAGTGGCGTAGTTGGCATTAAGTACAGAGACCATAACCAGACCTCCCTAGGATTTTTTTAAAGGGCTTAAATTTTCAAAATTAGTTAGAATTTTATGAAAAATCGACTAATACAAATTAAGGTTATCCATCGTATAGGTAGACAACTGAATTTAAGGCCCTTAATAAATCAAAACTCTTAAACTGGTAATGAGTACGGCCCCCCTAGACGTTGTAGCTCAAGTAATTTTTGTGGCTGAAAAGGTTTATGATCATTCGCAATGGAGAACACATTGTGGTCTTTGGTTAACCTATTTTATTTTGATCGAAAACCTATTTTGTTTTGTTTCAGATGGGCAAAGGGTCGTTCAAGTATGCTTGGGTGTTGGACAAGTTGAAGGCAGAGCGTGAACGTGGTATCACAATCGACATTGCTCTGTGGAAGTTCGAGACCACCAGATATTACATTACCATCATTGATGCCCCTGGTCATAGAGATTTCATCAAAAATATGATCACTGGTACTTCCCAGGTAAGTTCCTAAAGCATTTTTAGTGCTATTCAATGTTAAATTGTTATTGGGGGTTATGGATTTTAATGATCAAAACATGTTCCAATCACTGGTAATTAAAAACATTAAATTATGCCTGCTTGAACAGTTTAATTATTGAACCTCCACAATCGGTTTATCAAAGGACATGGCATGTTATACGTGATTGCACACGAGACAAGTTTAATCTGTAAGAGTAGCGTATGTGTGTATTCCATTGTGGAAAAAAAAAACCTGTTTTTCGGAAGAGTAGCCCATGTCGCGATGACTGAGTTACATCTGAGACCATGTGTCAATATAACCTTATGACTGGGGAAAGATATAAGTGCAATCGACATCCAATAACCGCTGATTATATAACAGTTAATATTCGATATTTGTATTTCAGGCTGATTGTGCAGTCTTGATCGTTGCTGCGGGTAAAGGTGAATTTGAAGCCGGCATCTCTAAGGAAGGTCAGACCCGAGAACACGCTCTTCTTGCCTACACACTCGGTGTGAAGCAGCTCATCATCGGGGTGAACAAGATGGACAACACTGATCCTCCCTACAATGGAGATCGGTTCGAGGAGATCACCAAAGAAGTTTCTACCTACATTAAGAAGATTGGTTACAACCCAAAAGCCGTTGCTTTCGTTCCCATCTCAGGATGGCACGGTATGGCCAATTTGTATTTATTATTAACATTCTAAGTACTGGTATAGCTGTACATTTTAATTTTGTGTGAAAAACATTCATGTTTGGGTTTGTTTATTTAATACGGTTCTAAATATAGCCGTTCTTTACAGTTTAGTGGCTCATAATTGGATTTGGGATTTTTATATTTTTGGGGAATTGTGTTTTGGGGATACTGCTGCAGAAAATTCTCACAGAAAGTGTCTACGAAGGCGAGTGATCTAGAGATTGCAATAGCTCTGATAACATGTTTTAACCAATTCCTTGCCCGGTAACAATTATTTTTTTACAATTTGCTACAACAGACTATTTTTTCGTGCTGGGGTGTCTTAAAACATTCTTTCATTAAATTTTTCAGGTGACAACATGTTGGAAACATCTCCCAACATGAAGTGGTTCAAGGGTTGGAGTGTCGAGCGTAAGGAAGGAAATGCTAAAGGAGAAACCCTCTACGAGGCCCTTGATTCCATCTTGCCACCACAGCGCCCAAGTGGTAAACCTTTGAGACTTCCCCTCCAGGATGTTTACAAAATCGGAGGTATGTTCACCAAGCTGGGTGTGTGTATCATTTAACATTACTTTACATCAGAATTTTTACATGTGTATTCAGTTTAATTTCATATGAACAAATAGACTTCAGGACTTTCCACAAGATTGTTTTAGGATGTTTTACCTTTTGAAAATTCTGCAACATGATAATGTGGGAACCGATTTCCACTGTTCAAGTATCGATGTAACCATGCGTTTGATGTCCAATAACTGATTGATAATCTGTCTGATCCCATGGTGTCTTGGCTTTTCTTTATCTTTACATCTGGGACCGTTCCATGTGAAACCAACACATTGTTTACACCACACCACTTTGGCAGATCCTTTAATGTTGATGTTTTAAAGCTTTTTTTAATTTTTATTTGACTCGCGTTTATAATTGTGTGTTCCTCCTGCTGTTGGGAGGGTGGAAGGCGTGTGGGACGTAGTGTAGAGTGGCGGGATAGGTCGAGGGATCGATCCTCCACCGCGCAAAACATTTTATGGGCTATTTTCAGTTCCAGCCAGTGATACACGACTGGTTTATCAAATTCTCTGTTGTGTGCTATTCTGTCTATAGGATAGTGCACATAAAAGGCCCCTTGCTGTTTTTCGGTAACCCATGTAGTGGCGACATCGGGGTTTTTGAGATCATGCGTCAATACAGGGCTTCTATAATATAAAAAAAATTCACTGGCCTTTGGGTCGGTGGATTTTAATATTCTCTGGCCGTGCTTAAATATTCACTTGATGAAAGTATTTGGCCCGAGTCAGAAAAACACTGGGCATTGGGTCAGTGTTCTAGGACGTCCAATAATGGCCGATTTATAATCTGTGTTCCAGTGGCATTAAACAAATATTTATCTTTTATCCAGGTATTGGAACGGTGCCAGTCGGGCGTGTTGAGACTGGAATTATCAAGCCCGGTTTGGTGGTGATGTTTGCACCATGCTGCATAACTACTGAGGTACAGTATTTTATCTAAAATTGAGTAGCAGGAGGCATTGCTTGATGCAAGAGGGTCCACCTAAGATTCGATTGATTGATCCTCAGTGCACCCGTTTGCTTCTTGGTAGCTTAGCGCAAGAGTTCGCCTGACACTCGATAGGTCAATAGATCGATCCTCCTTGGTGCACCTGTTGGATTCTTTCCACTTCCAACCAGTGACATCCAATAATTGATCAATGTATTTCAGTGGAGTCTTTAAAAAGTTTTGTACCTAATATTCTCATATCGTGAAATGAAGGTTAGAGCAACGGCATTAATTTCACCTGTGGCTAATGTGGTTTTAATGTTTGTCCACTTTTATTTCAGGTTAAATCTGTTGAAATGCACCACGAAGCCCTGGTCGAAGCTTTGCCTGGAGACAATGTTGGATTCAATGTGAAAAACGTATCCGTGAAGGAATTGCGACGTGGTTATGTTGCTGGAGACAGCAAGAATGATCCACCAAAGGAAGTCAAGAATTTCACTGCCCAGGTAAGCCGATTAAATAATCAAAGGTGTCGTTAAATAACCTTTACCTGTCCCTGCCCAGGTAAGAATACCGCCCGAGGGAAGCCACTCTTAACTACAAGTAATGGTGCACGTTACATCCTCTTTCTTTGACTTTAGCAAGGGGAAGACTTGATCTTCTAAATAAATGTTTTGTGAATAAAACTTGTTTTTACTGTTAGGTTACACAAATCTTTTTAGTATGGCAGAATAATGAATATTCGCATGTAGTCTATCAAAAGGTAATACTAACACTTTTTAAGGTATGGTGCATTTTCCTGTGGTAAAGCGTCTCCCATCGGTGAACCCGTTTGGCTTATGTCCTGTTGCGACCAGTAATCGGTCTACCAAAGGGAAAGTGCACATAAAAGATCCCGTGTCGCTATTAAGTAAGCCTATGTGGTGGCAGAGGTTTTCCTGTTAACAAATGTCGACATAACCGTGCGACGTCTTTAACGACTGATTAATAATTGTGTTCCAGAGGTGTCGTTAAACAAACAATCTTTATATCTTTGCTTTTTTTTTTTTTTTTAAGGTGATCATTCTCAATCATCCTGGTGAAATTAAGAATGGCTACGCTCCGGTTCTGGATTGCCACACTGCCCACATTGCTTGCAAGTTTGAGGAGATAATGGAGAAGGTGGATCGCCGGTCAGGCAAGAAGCTGGAAGACATGCCAAAGTTTGTCAAGTCTGGTGATGCCGCCATAGTCTGCTGCAAGCCGTCTAAGCCAATGTGTGTGGAGAGTTTCTCCGATTACCCACCACTGGGAAGGTTTGCTGTACGTGATATGAAGCAAACCGTTGCTGTCGGAGTGATCAAGTCCGTATGCAAAATGGAGAAGGAAGGAGGAAAGGTCACCAAGGCTGCACAGAAGGCTTCGAAGAAGTGATTGGTTGTCCCACCGATCTTTCGAAAGAGGGATCGGTGCTTCGAAATAAGAGAAAGAAAATCCAAAGACTGTCATTTTAAAAAGCTCGCACAGCTTGTTACAATTTCATGGACTTTTTGGTTGATTCAGTCTAAACTTCACCGTAAAGAATTCAGAAGGAAAGCAAGGTGTACATCCGGCAGGTAGCGGATGTATTATTTTATTTCAAAAAAGACAAAAACTTAATAAATTGCTATGTGTATTTATTAGTTGCTTCTTTGTTGAATTTTTTTTATTGGATGTATTCACATAAAACGTAATATATTGAAATTCAATTTACTGCTCAGCGGGTCCTGTTTGATTATTTCCCTTTCCTACCAGTGTGACCTGTTTTGTCCCGTATTCAACGATTGTTTTTCATCGTTTTGCTAAAAGACTAAACATATCTAGGAATTTCATTTTGCTGTAGAAAAAAATAAATGAAATTGGATATTTCCATTTATTTACATAAAGCGAGACGATACTTGCTGATTGGACGAGTGCCATGGAATCTTCTACTTGTAAATTACTAAACCACTGGAACCCTACCCGTATGTTGATACATACGGTCTCCTTCCGCGACCTATACCATCATTGGCATTCTATGAAACTGGTTGGAATGGGAAATGGCCCGTATGTTGATACATACGGTCTCCTTCCGCGACCTAGACCATTGGCATTCGATGAAACTGGTTGGAATGGGAAATTGCCCGTATGTTGATACATGCGGTCTCCTTCCTAGACCATTGGCATTCGATGAAACTGGTTGGAATGGAATGGGAAATGATCAACTGGTCCACTAAGGAGGATTGATCTTTTGACCCATCTAACCTCAGGTGGGTACTAGGAACCGGTAAAAGTGAGTGCTTGAGTACGTATTTAACCATCTGAACAAGCGTCTGTATCTGACATGTTCCTTCCCTTATAATCCTAATGTACATCATTTGTATGCTACCCTTCAAATAACTGTTGGGGATCGTCCCATGAACAGGATGGCACATACCATATCCTTTGATAGACTGGAAATAATCCACATGTAACTGCAGGCATGTGATATACCACATACGCCCAACTCCATATGTAATTGATTAACTGAGAAACCACTGGTTCACTAAGGATTCTAGTGTCTAGCTGCTTTTTTATCGACGACTCAATTTCTCGTGACGTAAGGAATGGAGCCGGCCACTTGCGTATAGTCGTCTGAGAAAACGCGGTCCTTGTTAATCTACATGATTGCATACATTTATTAGGACTACATTTCAAAATGTCATTACGTTAAATTGCTCCCGGGTTACAATATACGCATCGATCGCTATAAATAGGATTTTGGAAAGTTTTTACACTTTTAAAGTCATCTGGAGTGCAGCGAACTGAGAACCCATACCTCTTGACACATGCATATTTTCCCGCAAAAAATGAGATTCTCTTTAAATTTGCCTTGAAGTCCCTACCGTTCTCAGTGGTTAACGCTACGGACTTCAGGCTGGTAGGTACTGAGTTCGAATCCCATTCGTGGCATATGGGATTTTTAATC
>JAULBR010089605.1:0-12525 GCA_032355825.1 Melanodrymia aurantiaca
CGCTCGTCAGATACCAAAACTGTTAACTCATTTCATAAAAATGGTATGACAGGCAAACTCGGTTAGTATTCTATATAAGGTATACATGTACTACAAGTAATTGTTTGACCTTGTATAAATAAAGACATTATCTTTGTTATGAAGTGTCTCGATAACATATTACTACGTCTTTTTTTTCAATAACGATTCATGTCCATTGTCCTGGCTGGCAAGTACCCTTCCCTCCACAAAATATGTGTTGGGAACCTCTGAATGGTGCCAGCACCTTTGTACAGTTTCATACTACCCACCCTCATATATTCATGGTATTCGAGATTACAAAGTTTACATGCTAGTTGTAAAAACTGTCGAAAACACTTTATCTTTTAAAATGATGAGATCATTTTTGTATTGTTTATCAACTTAAGGCACAACATAGATTAGATTATGCATAATTATTCTTTTTCACTTGCTTTTTTAGCTTTTATGCTATGTTTAATAATGACTTCCACAATGCCAGGTTCAGCTAGAGTTGAAATATCTCCGAGTTCCTTAGTATCGCCACCAGCTATCTTCCTGAGAATTCTTCGCATTATTTTACCGGATCTTGTCCGTGGCAGATCTGGCGTATACTGAAAGATAAAGCAGTTATTTAGTGTTGAACAGAATATTACATTACCATTGACATTAGATAAACAAATATGTTGGTAAAAGCAATGAAATATTGATGGAAAATGTGAAAAAATAATATGTAGACAAATTTGAATAGTTTTCCTGTTAAGGAGTGTACTTAACCATTCCAACATAACTATATTTCCACCTGGGAGGCATTCATGTTTCGAACTGGAAAACGAAAGACTTCTGGCTCATGATAACAAGTTTCTGAAGGGTGGGTGACCATTTGGATTAATTTCTGTTGATCATCCTAAGTAGACAAAATGATAATGAATAATAAAAAGAATACCATACTCGTGTCTTGTAATATAATAATTCATTGATAAAAGTATAAAAATCCTCAGATTTTAGACTTTTATCAACTCATATTGATTCATTATATCAAAAGACACTTGGGGAGTATTATCTATCTGCAACATCCTCTGGTCTAAGAATCTGTGAATGAGTTGGTATGGCAAAACTTCTTGGTAGTTGTCTTGGCTTTTGATTCTTTGCAACAAAATACAATAAAAGTCCTAATGACGACCATTCGATTCAAATCTAATTTGTGGAATGTCTAATACATGGATCTTGGATATACAGCCTGCTGTAGCAAACCCAAGTAAGAATACCATCTTGCATGTCAAATCATCCAAAGAACAATTGCTCCTTGGTTTGTAAGGGTGTCTGGTTAAAGCCTGAAGCACAACATTCACGTCCTATTTCAGAGGCTAAAACCAGATTGTCTGATCTTCATTGGTGAAACATATTTTCAAGAAATGCACCATTTTATGTAGTCCCAACAATCGTTATAAGCTCTTTTAGTTGAATTACGGTGAACATTCATAATTGCTGAAGAAGACTTCGAAGAAAACCCTTCTTGGCTACGTTTTTGCATGGAGTGGAACATCTTTGGATCTTGGTGTACCCTTCTGGAGTGCAGAAATAACAACAGTCTTTCCCACTCTGGTAGCGGTAAGATGTACGTATCTAGGGCTTCCCAGCTTATAGCCAGAGCATCAAGGTCTTAAGGCTGTGGATCTGGAACCGGTGACACATAGACTGGAAGTTGTTTGTTGAACTGGGTTGTGAACAGGTCAATATTTGGCATCCATAGTTGATGGCAGATCATTCTGAACACCTGGGTTCCACATGGGTGGTGATGATGTTGACCGTCTATGCAGTGAATCTGCTATGACATTGGAGAAACCTGGAATGTGCCTTGCCCCGAAGCTGGATATGATGGGCATCTGTCAACTGGAACAGCAAAGACATTAGAGTGGTGTCCTCCAAATTTGTTGATGTAGGAAGCCATTGTAATGTTATCAGTAGCCACCATCACATCAACCCTTCGTTCAATAGCACGGGCGTTCTGCTACCAATACAAACAATTTGACTGATACGCATCGTGTACTATCACATCAAATTCATTTAATGTAGATGCAAACACCGGTGTCAAAACGTTTTGTATTGGTAGCAGAACGTCCACGCTATTGAATGCAAGGCTGTTCTCCTGAGGCGTGATTTCCAATAGTCTATGCTGCTGAAGACTGCCATTAACTCGAGAATGTTGATATATGACAGTTCAATTGGCACAAAAAGCAAATCTAAAAGATGAAGTAAACTTAAGATAGCAATAGATTATACGAGCTGTCAAACAGATGAATATCTTGAAAGTGCTATAAAGCAAGAAGGACATTGATATGACGTTACCGGAAATACTGCCAAGGGAAGTCTTCTGTTTTTATGTTCCTCTGGGATGGAAATAGCATTATGTTGGAATGGTTAAGTAGATGAAATCAGTCTAAACCCAATTCACATTGGACTAGTTTGTGGTAATGTCTCACACTTGGAATTTTTAAAAACAATTTAGGTGCAGCGAGAGTGTCCAAATCGTGGAATGTGTCGATATAAAATATTGGTGTTTACACTTTTGTGCATTTATATTCAAACTAGGACTACTGTTCAATTCTGGATTCTAAAATGTGCCAGATACTAAAACTTGGTATCTCATACCTGAAAAACATCTGGAACTGCATAGCTGGCTATGCGACTCTTGACCATGGCTTTCAACTGGTCATCAAGGGTTGCATACGAAATGGAGACTCCATCTTTTAAAAGAATGTAGGCATATACACCTAAAACAAGAGAAGGATTATTTACCATCAGCTACACATACCAACGAAATTCTTAAAGGCTATATGATGATATAAATCCATGAAAATATTTCTGCCATATATATATATAATAACATACCAAGGACATAATAATTGATGAAGTGAGTTTTACATTTTTAATATAATATACAAAGAAGTTTAGAAAGTATTAATAGTTTATTTTACCTTCCCCCTTTATATCATGTGGAAAACCCACTACAGCTGATTCAGCAATTGCTGGATGGTCATTCTGTAACGAAAAAACTCTTAACTTTCAGTCTACTGAAGTTGAAACACTACATCACATGCAGTATATTAGCTTGAATACTCCTGTGAGGTAATACTATAGTACTAATAGCATAACCGAATGACATGTGTTGGATTACAAAATAGCTGACCTAAATTATTTTCAGTACGGTTATTTTATCATAGAATATTTATTGTATGCTACTGCTAGCAATATTAGCAAGTCTGTTCGTTTTATTGATAACAAATATCCGGTAGTCCTATAACAGCAATATTGTGAAAATTGTAATGTATTATTTGCAATATATCAATAGGCTTTTTATTCAACATAGGCTTAAAGAAATACTCCCATGTCACTGTAGTGCCTTTTTTGTTTATAGAAAGTGCACCTTTTTCAGTAATCACCTCCACGCCCGAAACTCAATAAAGAGAATCATGGATCCTTACCCTGCATATACATTAACAAAACAGTAGATCCTACAAATTACCCAAATATACCACAGTACATCTACATTTGAAAAACATACGTATTGAGTTGGCCTATATCCATCAGATTACCAAAACATACCAAAACTTCATTCAGATTATCAAAACAAGCCATTCAAGAATTATTGAATTGCCAAAACATACCAGAATGTCTTCTATTTCAGCAGTTCCAAGCCGGTGGCCTGTGACAGTAAGCACATCATCAATCCTGCCAGTGATCTGATAGTACTTGTCTTGTCGTAGGGCACCATCACCAGTAAAATACATTCCTATGAACAAACACCAACAAAATACTACTTACTACTGTTTACAACTGTTACAATAAAATACTGAGTCAATTTGCAAGTTAAAGGTGGTGACATTTCAGGGTGGATATAGGATTTCAGATTGGAGAGGTGTCATAGTTTTAAGTGTTTTATATATGCGAGCCAGTGGTGTGGAAGTCTAGAAAGGAAGCGATCGAAGAAGAAGAAGTGTTTTATATTAGACTTAGAGGCTCATTTAGTAAAGTCTAAAACTATATGGAGGTGCAGTTCAAGAAATATATTTTTATAGACAAACTTATTAAAGAACTTGGGTCTGTTTTTTTCTCTGCCTGTGAAGCAAACGATATAGGGAAACAATAGTATATACGAGTACCATATACTGTCATGTCTTAGACAAGTTTGGCATTATACAGCTAATGATAAGTTTAAGTAAAAACAAATTGAAGGTTCAAAATGTTGTGCAATGTTAAAATATGTTTACGAATAAACTGATATTCTACAATATATTATTATGATAATAATTATTATTATTATCTGTATATACAGATTATACATACCAGGATACGTTTTGAAGTATGTGTCTAAAAATCTCTGATGATCTCCATAGATTGTTGCTGCCAGGCCTGGCCATGGTCTGCGAATACACAGAGCACCTTTTGCATCTTTACCCTCTTCTACCTGGCCCTGTTGAAATAATCATCTAAAATATTAACAAGTCCTTATTATATGGTTTGTACATAGTTTTCATACATTTTAAAAGTGCTTTTAGTCTAGTTTGCAAAACTGTGCCATACACTAGTATATCTTGTTAGGCATGCTTATTGCCCAACCCCCAGACATTCATCATAGTCTATCCGGCATCTCAATTGGGAATGGTGTCCGACTCCCTGCCAGGCTGCCAGTGGTTAGTATTGTTTATAACAAACCAATTACATGATCGGTTAAAATGCCAAAGTTAGGCGTTGTGATATTTTGTCGGTTAGAATTCCCATTGGAGCAACAAAATTAAAATCTCACTTGCTCATTCATGAGGACAAGATCGATACCAAAGAACGGTCTCATTGGCATGGCTGGTTTGATCTCAGCTCCAGGACTGGATGGACGTGGTGAAATACATATACCACCTGTTTCTGTTGAAAATATTACAATATAATGTTTAAAATGGTACATCACTTATCTACTGTAAATACTTTATTATAACCCAAGGTTTTTATTTGTTCTACTCGAGACCCAGTTGTTATTCAAGATCCATGTTCTATTATGAGACAACTTTTGTGATAAAACTAACGACCTACACGTGTCTTTGTTGGCTTTCAAATACATGTACAAGTACACCACAGACTAAGAAGAAACCAAAGTGACCTTTAGGCTGTTGGTGATTACTTAATATAATGTACACGCAATGTACTGAATTAGCTGATTTGTGACAACAGAACAGTATTACCATACTACACTACACGTGGCTGCTTAATAGAGCATGTCTCCCACTACAAAGTCAATACATTCCTTATTTTAAGCTCACCTGTCTGCCACCAAGTATCAATAATATCACATCTTTTCTCTCCCACCACATTGTAATACCAATCCCAGGCTTCATGGTTGAGTGGTTCACCCACTGCAAGAAAAACAACAAATCACTAAATACAGGAAATTCACTAGTTGGCGATCCAAGGCTTAATAAGTTAATCACAACTCATGCTTCTATTTAATGAATCTGTTGGCAAAATATGTTATTGACCAGCTGATGATTGAGACTTACAGGTAATACATTTTTCACAATGTTTGGCTTCGCAATCAAACTCGTCTTGGATATCAAAATATTTTGAGGACACCTGCATTTTCAACTGACCACAGCTAGGAATTTCCTACATGAATCAGCTTCTGATGCTGTGCATAATCACTCCTTGTATACAAATCCAAAAGTACTATACTGAACGACGTATTATTTTACATTCAATTAAAAAAAGAGAAATTTGACAAAAGTTCTTACCACATCCAAGTTTTCTTAATGACGATCGATCATACTTGTGCACCCAGGCATCTCCTGACTTTAGAAGCAGCCTCAGTGATGTGGGAGACAGGTATATGTGATTCAGTTTTAACCTCTCAACAGTCTCCCAGTATCTTCCTGAAACACCACAGTCACATGGACTATATAGTCTTCCTTGACATCATATCAAATAATTTATGTATATGACTATTATATTAGGGGCTGTCTAAAGGTTTCCAGTACATGGATATCGGTTGTCACATGATCACGATTTTGGCACCAAAATGGTGAGCGATTCTCTTTAAAGATATTTATTACTTATGATCTTAAAAGTACATAAACCAACCTGGGTTTGGGTACACAGGAGTGCTCTCAAACAGAAGTGAAGTGGCTCCATTTAACAGTGGTCCATACACTATATAGGTGTGACCAGTGATCCAGCCAATGTCAGCCATACAACCAAAGATGTCACCATCTTGGTAGTCAAATACATGCTGTCAAATATTCAATGTAATCATTTAACATAATACAGAGGTTTAGCATAATATATAGATGTTTATTTCATGTATAGTTACATTCATATTTACGGTTAGTCACCATTACGTTATCAATTTTTGCCAACTAGTGACATACAAACCTGTGGTGGATGTACCTGTGTTATCAACACAGGTAGCGAGCTTGCTGTATATGACTATAAAGGCTACCTCTATGCAGCAACCAATTGTAAAAACATAGATAACCTTTATAGACAGGTTTCACTGTAAATGCAATAACTTTTAAACGTTCAAGTCGAGTGATTGATCGCACTCAACAAGTTAAAGAATGATCGCTTCCACTAAAAATAGTAGTTAGCTTATTGTTGCTCTATTTATAAATTTGTTCTCTATCAGGCCCTCATATATAATAAACATAGTAAACTAGAGATGTCCAACCTTGAATGTAACCGTAGCGTAAGTGAGGTAGCCTCCATAGGCATGAGCAATGCCTTTTGGTTTGCCA
This sequence comes from Melanodrymia aurantiaca, assembly GCA_032355825.1. Lineage (NCBI taxonomy): Eukaryota > Metazoa > Mollusca > Gastropoda > Neomphalida > Peltospiridae > Melanodrymia > Melanodrymia aurantiaca. The sequence continues at coordinate 6,777 of JAULBR010089605.1, forward strand.
GTGCTTCCCGAGGTATACAGCAGAAACTGAGCATCGTTGCTGTCCATTGAAACCGGGTCACAGTCTTCTGATGCTTCATTCATTGCCTGCAAACCAAGCATTCGACTGACAACACTAACAAACATATAGACAAACTATACTTATAATTTAACATGTTTATAAATATACTTCTAATACAACAAGTTTATAACACTAAATCAGACCATGATCATGAATACAATTTGCGGCAGTATATCCTGCAATATGATATACTGCTGGACATTTTCTAGAAAGCCCAGAAATGAGGTGTAAAAGTATTTAAAATAAATAAAGCAAACAAATTAACAACAAAGTCCATGCACTGTTTCAAATGAAATACAGATAAAAACAAATTCAATGTTAACTGAACAAAATTCCCAAAGAATTATTTATAATTCCACGCTAAAATTCGGTTTTGATTTCTCAAAAATGTAATCATCTGGTTTCATTTCACAATGATATCATCAGCTGACCACAGTTAATCCATTCTTTATGCAAGAGGTTTATATGCATATAATTTGAAGTAAAAATACCAATTAAAAGCAGTTGAATTAGATTAGGGATAACCCTACTGTTTTCTGATTTGGCAAAGTAAATAGGTGGTTTTACCATTGCAAATTTCCCATTTTATTGGTTCTGTTAATGCATCACCAATAAATCTCAATTTATTAGGTTAATAAATATATGCACACAAATGTTATTTTTAGGCATCCCTCAAAAGTATGTAAATTAGATTTTAATTGACAAAATTCAATAAAAATTATTTTTAAATTTTTGTATCCTTGAAAGCATTACTTGAAACAAATAAATTTAATGAATATTTTAACTTTTCTACGAAAAACGAGTATACACCTTTTCCAAAGGTATATCAATTTTCCCCATTGGTACATTGCCACCTGTCCTTTCATACACGAAGACACGTTTGACACAACTGCACTTGTCAACAGCCTGGTCCACAGTCTTTTTCAGTTCAATGATTTTCCCTCCTCGAACACCTTGGTCAGCCGTGATCACAGTTTCTGCATGAGCTGAAAAAAAGACCAATCACTAACATTTACTTCCATTTTTAAAACCATTAGTTCACATTACGAAAACATATTCAGTGATTAGTACATTTATTAGTAACTCCATCATACTGATCTTTCTATTTTAGGTAATCAAATATACAATTTAAAAAAAAAAGATTTCCAACATATCAACAAAATTATAAAAATTTATGCTGACTTTCAATGAGGACCATTCAAAGTGAAAAGACATGAGCATAATTATAATGGACAGACTTGTGCAATTGTTTGCATTAACAATAAGATGTAAAATTACTAAAAAGTGACATCCTGTGTGTAAGATAATAAAAAAGGTTCCATACCATCAATAATTCTTCCTGCCAGAGCTTCAGCACTGAAGCCAGCGAACACAACGTTATGTAAAACTCCAATTCGAGTACATGCCAACATGGCTGCCACTGCTATCGGTGACTGTGGAAGATAGATGGCGACTCTGTCCCCCTTCTTTACACCATGCTGTTTCAACACATTGGCTATCTTATTAACCATTTTGTAAAGTTCTCTAAAAACACGAAACAGTCCAAGAATTTCACTTTCTATCAAAAATCAAGTATTAACATCGATAGGCCTACAATATATTTCACACTTATAGTTGTCAAGGCCCGTAACCAAATGAGTTTGAGGGTTCAACCGAAGCCTCCTTTGGACTTCCTAAAAATATAACCCCCATTCAAATCCATTTCAGTAACAGTTCAAACAATGTAGTTTTAGAGGTTCAGATAAACCCCCACCTAAAACAAATATTTTGGCAAACCCAGTTAAGTGATATTTACGAACCCAGTCATCCCATCATTGAAAACTACTTTGTCACGTCTTTCATGGACCAGTCATGAATCACTGGTTGGAACAGGAAATAACCCAATGGGTACACATGAGGATCGATCAGACGACTTATCAAATCCCAGGCGGACGCTCTTGTGCTGAGCTACTCCCACTTCCTTAGAGCTATGAATTAGGGTTGGTAAGATAACTCGAAACATATATTCTTCTTCAGCCATATCATCCTTCCACTGTTACCTGTATGAAGGTAGGGATGGGAAACGTAGATATAGAAGAACCATTGTACAAAATGTAAAAACAAAGTAGTGAATTCTTCATTAAACATTGTGTAGAAATTAGTCAATTACCAATCTTTTTTTCCATCCACCAGCTAATAACCAATTAATCAATGTGATCTAGTGTTGTTGTTGTTGTTAAATAAATAAACAAGCTTTATTTGTGTTACCTATATGTAACAAACTCCTGAGTTCCAGGCTCATCTTTCTCCCATATCAATGCAACCTGTTCTCCACGATCTTTTAAATGTCTATCCACACAGTTAACTAAAAAAACAAAAATGTATATATTTTTATTTAAAGAAACATGTAATTTTCAAAGCTTAAATACAGCTTGTTTACCTGGCTATATATTATAGTAAACTAAAATTAAAGGCATTCCTGTTCAAATATGTTCTAATAAGTTTCTAGGCCTAAAAATTGTTACAATGTTAGGTAACAATGTCACATTAAATGTTATGTTATCACACAAAAACTCATCAAAGTAATACAATGTTATATGATAAGTACAGTGTACTTATAAAAATAATACAATGTTATATGATAAGCAGGAAGTAAAATACACTGTATATACAATGTATTTCTCAGGATGTGATACAAAGACATAAGAAAGTAAACAAAGCAGCTTATGGAGTGAAATGGATTCAAGCAGTAGCTAGGCTCTCAAAATGTGTACTCAAATTCATTTTTTGGAGCTTTGTCCACAGAGGGGAGGTGGGCTACTTGCAAGGGTGTCTGCCTGTGGCAGAATTAATTTTATGGGTTATTTTCCGTTCCAGCTAGTGGTCCACGGCTGGTTCATCAAATTCCATGGTGTTTTCTATCCTGCCCATGGGATAGTGTAACCTAGGTGGCGACATCGAGTTTCCTCTAAGACCGTGTGTCAATGTAACCATGTGTCTGATATCTAATAACGGTTGGTTGATTAATAATCAATATGTTCCAGTGGTGTCGTTAAACAAACAAACCATATCAGTCCCTTGGATGACTATTTTTATGATTTAGATTGTGTAATATTATTATCTAGTAATAAGAACAGTACGTTAGCAGCACACACTAAATAAACTTTAGCTGTGGTGCACGCTGTTGGCGTTCCGTTTGACCCTATAATATTCATACATTAATTTTCAGGTTTCAGATGGCATTTAAAAAGTGTACTCAATTTGGTATGTTGCGCATAGGGATTTGTGACAGATTGGTACGATTTTATTCACATTTATACGGAGTGGAAAAGTTACATTAGTGTACTCTAATTAAAATACATTAATTATTTGCAAAATATAAGGCATTACTTCCATTGTGTAACTTGTTATTAAGCATTTTTTAATTCTGGTGAATCTAATCAATGTTCACAGAACACCAAAGCTGATGACCACCTCACATTTCGTTTCACCTAGTGAAAGATTATGTTCAAAATGACTGATCGAAGTTATATGACTATCAAACTTATATGACTGTACAATACGACATCAAATTGGTATCACATTACATTTAATCATGTGCATGTAACATTGTTTCACATATCCTAACCATATTTAGAGAAGCGAGGATACAAGATAAGTTAGTTTTATAACATTTATGTTTATATCCAATTAATATTCAAGCATGTCTGTCATAGACACACAGTCCAACTGTCTTAACGGCCTGTCTGCCCAAGACGTTAGTGTTCGTATGAGAGGAAATCTGCTAATCCTATTTGATAAGCAGCAAGGGATCTTTTATATGTACTTTCCACAGAAAGGTCACACGAGCTGTGGGCACTGGTCGGTAGACTTGTTAAGTAATTACTCACTACAGTTGGAGCTAGTGTAAAAGGAACGCAAGTCCAGCAGGAATGCAAGTCCGGAGTTATTACAGTAAACTGGATTAAATAGCAAAATGAATCTTTACAGAAAGAAACAAATCACCCGATCTATAAAACGAGATATTACCTACAAGTCGTAGCATTTTATGCAAGTTTGGCTTGGACTAAGAATCGTAGGTATGTAAGGTCGAGTGTGTTATACACTGCTTTAGACCTACATTCATAGATTTCTATTCATTTTACACCGGTACGGCAACTAAAAATACGATCACCTCAAGTTGGATTTGAACTCAGTACCTACCAGTTTTATAGCACGATGCATTAACCACTGCACTATGAAAGCCGTTGGATATGAAAAAGATAAAGTTTGCTTAACAATATCAATGAAACGCATTGATTATTAATCATCGGTTATTGGATGTCAAATGCATGGTTATATTGACACTTGGTTACAGAGGAAACCTGCTGCTGGCACATAGGCTACTCTTCTTCAAATAACATCAAAAGGAGCTTTTATTTGCACTTTCTCAGACAGGATAGCACACACCACGTCCTTTGATAGATCAGTCGTGGATAACTGGTTGGTCTGTAGATAAAAGGTCATAAGGAAATAAAGCTTTCTATCGAAACTTACCCGAGGCATTTATTTTACCGTTGAGAAACCAACGAATATGCCCATTTGTGATGTCACAGTCTGAAACTTTGTCAAAACTCTGTTGCCAAACAAGGCGAGATTCTGCCAGTTTCCCCCAGAACAGGTCGGGTTGCTCCAAACTGAACTTGTGTAAATCTTCATGGGACTTGATACTTGGTATGTTAACAAATTCTGGGAACGGTGTCGTTGAGATTGTTTTTGCATTATGAAATAGGTTCACTTGATATAGCCGTGGTTTGCGAAGATGTCGCTTTGTGCAGGTCACAAGTGCAGACGATATTCGTGTAAAACCTCCAGCGGAACCCATTGTAGAGCCAGCGCCTTCTGCTGAGTAAACAAATCATTTACCGTAAATCGTAAAGTAAGTAACCATGCTGAGAGCCCGAGTCTTCCAAAGCGGATTATTGAATGAAACAGGCACAGCCTGTCAGGGTTATTGTTCGCCTATAACCATTTGAAAATCAAATGTAAAATGCGTTCTAGGAGAGTCTGGCTTGTTATTTCAACGAATAAAATAGAAACAAAAGCTATAGCAAAAAAAAAAAAATTCAAATATAATGGGCACTTGTTTAAAAAATGGTACTTTGGATCTTTTAGAGGTGTAGGCCTACAATATATACCCCAGCAAACCCTCTGTATCCGCGCCAGGGTTTGACCCGTAACCTACTTACATAGCCAGACGTCTAGCTATTTTACCACAAGGTATAAAGTTGAAACTTGAAGGGACATTACGACAAAGTGGAGATAGCATACACCCATGACTTAGAGCCAAAGTAGTGAAGATACTTGATATCAGGTCGTTGCGAAAGTTGATCTTATCTAACCACACCAGGGTTACCATTTGTAGGTATAGGCCTACAGTCAATATGTTACTGTCATTGCTTTGATTAAAGAAACGATGAATGCATGTAAAATAAAATAGGATATTGCACCAGACACTATCTAAATATGTACCTGGACCACAGTCCATGGAACATTAGTTAAAACTGTGATAGCGCATTTTTATGTATTGCCACCAAATCGATGATACCAACTGCTTTTTTGCTTTTTTACATGCTTATATCCAATTAAGGTTAAAGCACGTCTGTCATGGTCACGCAGTCCAGCTGACTCGACTGCCTGTCCAGGACAGAAGTTAGTGTTAGTATGAGAG
>JAULBR010089616.1:0-12524 GCA_032355825.1 Melanodrymia aurantiaca
GTTTAGTCACAATATAATGATCAAACTGAGGTACCGGCCGAGGGGAAATAACTCAAAAAATAATTCAGTAGTCAGAAGGTTAAGAATGTTGAAAAAAATATACAAAATTTTATACTTCATACAAGATTAATATTAATAATTAAACCTACAACCCAACCCAGATGGAGGTCGTTCTTTTTAAGACAAAAATATTTTCCATAAATGTCTCATTTACCATATTTTAGACAGTAGATAATGATAGGTTGCTAAACTAGTCTGTCAATTTATTACTGAAGCTGACAGCTATGGACAGAGAACAAGTCGAAGCAGATTTCTGACCGACAACATAATTTTATGGATATTACTGAGTTAATCGTTACAGGCCTAGCATGTCAGAATATCTCTTTAATTGTAATATATCAGTATACCAGTAATACCGCATATATCCCTAGAATATAAATATAAATACAGTATATTTAAATTATAGCTTTTGGAAAAAGAAAATGTGATTACTGATAGTGATTCAGGTAAGTGTCAGTTTACAGTTGAAGTCTGTTGTTTAATGTATTTGTGACAACTCTTCAAAAGCTGCATACTCTTGTTACTTTCCTACCATTCTCCACATCCATGTCACGGAGTAATGTATAGGTTATTAACATTCAATATACATTAGGTTAGACCTAAAGAAAAGTTCAAAAAATTGTTTGTGTGATCAGCATATTCTAGTTGTTCGGTGAAAATTAATGGTTGTGGAGATGGTAAGATTGGTTTTTCAGTTATTCTTTCTTTATTGACAATTTTTGTTGAGAGATGTTATTAAATTTATTTATTTGCATTCATTATGCCAATAATCAAGTTCTTTTTTAGCTATATTGCACTGAATCATTAAAATGTTTGGAATTAAGTAACTACATGTATTCATTTTGATTATTGAATTAAATATAATTATATATTGATAATCTACATATTATATGAAGATCATACATGGTGTAGATTTTCAAAAATTTAAATCATATTGAGTTGTCTCCCTTTGAACTCATTTATAGGCTACACCTTATTTATAATCAGATGGCACTTAAGCACATCTTAACACTGCCAGTCTGGAATAATTTTGTTTAGTAAACCCAACCGACAAGCTTTGGAAATGAGCTAGAAAAACAAATAATATACAAATTTTTAACCAAGTGTGCATCATGTAGACAATAGTATGGCATTGTAGGGTCTTACATAACATATAATTATTGAATGACATGCAAAATCAATACATACGTAAATAAGCAGTGGTCGTCATATTCCAGACAGAGTTTAGTTTGTCATGTGATGATCATACTACTAGATTGATACAACTTATAAAAAACTTGATTTTCATGAACACCAGCAGAAAATGAACATTCGACCACAGCGTGTCTTTAATGTCACCACTAATTAAATTATTATAAGAATTGGTTCAATAGTAAATTGTGATTACAATGCATTGTAGGTGCACAGAAGCCATTCGCGGTTAGTGTGCCTTTTCACAAGCGAGATATACATAAAAAATACTACTGATTTTCTTGGTGTGTTATTACATTAATTTATTAATATGAGTTATGTAGCAGAAGTTTTAAACTTAGAACCCATCACATTGTAGGAAGGTGGGTGCATGCAGCATGAAAGTTACTGAAATAATATGCTTCTTGTATTTCAGTCGATTCAAAAAGCTGGTTGACTTTGAGTGGAAGAATGTAGTGCCAGTGTGATGCAGTGAGGTGATAATTGATGTTGATGGCGCATCCCAACAACTTGTCTTCAAGTCATCACGTTATATGTAACACGCCTGGATTATATCATGCTCACAATGTGTTAGATGTATTTGTCAAATGCTGGATTTTCAGCAATATTTATTGTAAATTGAACAGCAAGCCAGACAACATGCAGACGGTTACTTTAATTCATGTATTTATTTTACCCATAGTGTTCTACAGCATCACATTAATTTATAAACACAACTGATGGAGGATCACACCTCTAAAACATGGAAAATAGGAAACCAGTTTGTGAATTTTTTTCTTTTCTAATAACGTTAATAAATATAACTATTGTAATTGAGGACTAATATACTGTATAATGGGTATTAACCGCAAAATTCCATTCACATGAATTACTAGCAATTTTAAAATGTCCAAAATCCAAAATATTTTCAGCAATTTATACCAGTTGCACCATACTATTGTTATTTTTCCAAACCATTCTCTACCTTGGTATATATATCACCTAAGTTAAAATTAGACGATAAAAAATATGGTTAGTGTATTTAAAGTTACAAATTACCCATTGTAGTTGCCTGGACTATGGAGAATTTGGTAATACATGTGTATTTATATAATTTGTAACAACCAGTGGATGACCTGAATGAGTGACTGTTCTCACAAATGTGTTTATTCGTGTAAAAAAATTAAATTTTCGTTTCATATTGTGGATTTTTGGTTTTTCTATGTGGAGCAGTGGACAATTTCTTTTGAAGACGTGCATAATTTGTTTGATGTACTAGTATATATACAGGTGTACTAACAAACTAAAGATGATTAAACGTCTGGAACAAGTTAAATGTGTTTCCAATATTATAGGGTGCACTGATGGGGAATGTTCCAGCACCCTCATTGCACTATCCCACATCGACAACAGATGCCAATACATTGCCCAGGGTTTGAAAAAAAAAGACTTTTTATTGGTGGCCCACTTGGCTACCACACATCAACATTCAGGTAGTCCCAAAAATGAACTAATGCTTATCACATATTCACACTTGCACAAAGATAGTAAAAACTTAAGTTGTCTTAAAGATCTAAAAAATACTTGTTATGCAAAGTTCTATTGATGTTTATTTGGTAGCCGGTAGCCCACTGGGCTACCAGCACTTGCTAAAGCAGTAGCCCAGGAGCAAAATCTGGTAGCGCCGGGCATGAGATTTATCCAACCATGAATTGTCCCACAGCTCTTAAACATTGAATATTATGGAATTTGGTGTTTTATTATGCACCCCAAATCACAATTATAAACATATAAGTACAATGCAAGCAGTTGCACATTAAATTAAATCTCGCACCAATGTAGTATGTACATAAACCAGATGGTGTGTATCCAAGGTGTTAAAAGGAGATATTAATTTTTTGCAGTTTGTAATAAACTTTTAGGTTAATTAATTAAAGTACTGTATCACAATAAATATCCTTGAAAGCGTCTAATACCCTCTATACCAAGTTTTGTATTTTTAACCATTTTCTTGTTCAGGTAAAACAATAAAAAACAGCAATATAACAACAGGATTCATTTATTTGTTAAATTTCTTAAGACTGACAAGATAAACAAAAAATATCACAGTGAACTTTGGGCATAAATTTGACGGATTGCTCTATGCAGTGGGACAAAATATAAAAATATTGGTACAATATATTAAAATGAAAATAATGAAAATAACAAAATAAATATTGGTTAAAAATGCATGGGTACATAAAGTGGAGTATAAATAAAAGGATTACAATAGGTGATGTCAATGTCCGTGATTGACACTGAGAGAATCTCTAATGATTCATCAATAAAGAACTTTCAAACTGGTCAAAAAAGCATTTCGTAAGCAAAGCTTATGTGGTTGCAGGTTGCAAACTGAAGATATTGATAATTTAGAACAGACTAGTAAACGAACAAGTACATGTGGTTATCACTGCAACGTGGAGGATCAAATTCATGCAAAAAATGAGATTATGCCTCGTCTTATTGAAGGTAAATGAGTTGCAGAGAAATGGTTCTTCAATTTCTCTTTATTTTCAGTTATTATTCAGTTCATACCATTATTAAAAATAGATTTATCAGAGAGAAAGATGACGGTAGATAAGGAAATGTGACTCGAAATATATAAACATTATTTTACAACTTTAAAATAGTTGAATAATTAACATCAGTATTATAAAATTATGTAGTTTGCTAACAAACATTTATTTATTTTAAAATATATATTCATTAAAATGGCTTAGTGGTAGCATTGAATATACATTATATACCTTGATCTTTTGCTTTACAATGGTCAATTTTCTGGTACAGTAATATTTCTTCTAATATAAGCAGTTTATATTTTAGGAAATGCTCATTCTAAGACAATTTTAAGCAATGTGTCATTCTGGCACTGATATTGTTTGATATGAATTATAACATTTAAGAAATCGTAAAAACATTCAAATGGTAAAAACCTATGTTGGACCCTCTGAGGACATTTCACCATACGATGATGCATCACTGAAAAATGATGACAAGTAATATCATATTTAGACCATTTACAAGAGTATGTTTTCAGCATTTTAATATAAACAGTGGACTTCACAATTAAGATCTGTTCCTCTGATGATGGCAGGTACATTGTGTACCAGCGGTGTCGTATGATAAAATCACCGTTGGCGTATGGTACAAAAAATGGGTTTGTTTAGTTTTATACATAATAAATAAATAAAATGCAACATAACATAATTATGTTTTGTCTATCCATTCATTCTTAAGCACCACAGGTCAGTGAATTTTGATAGAAAATATCTGTGACGATCTCTTACTACTGTACATGTAACATCAGGCTATTAAAAAGTACATTTTATAACTAGGAGCTAACAAACATGCTATAACTGCTTTTGTTATAGCAAAGACCTATGACAGTCATTGCAGTATCCATTATTCTAAGCAAGCACATTTTTTGATTGTCTTACATACTAGTATACAACACATTAATATGGCACTTCATTTTCCAAAAAATATTCATTGAACATTCAAACAAAATCACATTACTAACTTTGGTATAATTTGATTATTTTACCTATATTGTCAACAACTGTGGATGGACATTGAGAAGTTATACAACATCAGTGTATCTACATTTCTTAACATACATATATTATCACACTTGCAATTAGAAGATGGTATGGCTAATTATACATTAAACTTGTCAACAAGATTCACACATGTTAAGAAAGAACAATGCAAGTTTGTTACCAGGAATCTGTGTTATTACTGAAAGTAAAATATTGCTGTCTGGTGGAAATGGCCAAACTAACAATTCAGCTTTTTAAAAGAACAAGAAAAATTTAATACGATACATGTATGTACAATAAAAAAAGACAGGCCTAACTAGATTCAATTCTCTGGCAGATGATGCATGTTACCTACCCAACCGCATCCCCCACCACTTCCATAGTACTTTAGCATATAGAAAGTGTCGTATGTTTCATCAGCAACATAACCCCTTTGATAATCTGGTAATGGGCCTGGTGACAATTTTGCCAATAGTTTTCAACCAATAAATGTAAGAGAAATGGTCACAATTGTAAACAACCCTGTTTCCAACTTGGATAAAGTGGTGAGAAAAAACAATTGAACCAAAACTGAGTTTTGCCATTTCCATTAATGTAAAAAATATGTTCCTGTCTTCCTTGAGAAGAAATTAAGCATGTAAATTGTTCAAGTCAGTAAGCTTATCAGTCTGGGTCAGCCGGTCTAAAAACATCTACGAATATATAAGAATATATAATGATCAACTTTATTGTAGAACTTTGATTATAGCAGACATATCGAAATCTTAAACATACTTCTTTTAAAAAAACCTAGTATTGAAATTGCGATGATAGTTTAAAATATCTACTACATATACATGTAGTGTTTGTAATAACAACCAACAGCACTGGTATGACGAGATCACAGGATTCTATATAACGTAATTGCATTATTTTAGCCCTAACATTACAAAAATCTTACTTTCTACACTTAAACTAAATTTATTACAGCAACTTTAATTCACACAACCAACAAGACAAAATACAGATGAAGAATTTAAACAAGCTAGGAATTTACACCTTCAATTCTCCAAATTGTAATTTCAAGGAAACATCTTTACAGTCAATAGAATCGCATAATATATAATATAAATGTATATTCATTTTGATTCTTGCTTTTTGGTGGTACTGTAACTTGATTCTGCTACAAGATTCACTTCACAATTATGCATAATAATCATTTCAAAACACACACATGGTATAATCATCCATGTACAACAAATATTGTATTATTTTTGATACTACATGTATTATCTAATATTAACGGATCATTCGACTTCATTGCGACCACTAAAGCAGGATGGAAATCGCCAGGAACGGGAACCCCCGACAACACGCAGTGCCATCCAGTCTTCGACATTGTGCACACTGCATATATCCTTCTCATCACATTCCAGATTTGACCCGTGATCGCTCGAGATTTTGCTGATAGAAGTCAAGTCTGTACTGTTACATTCACAGCCTGTAAACAAAGACAATTTTGAGATCGTAATTAAAGAAAAGAAACTGAATGCATGTTTAACGATACCGCAGCAAAATTATTTATCAGCAATTATAAAATGTTAAACATTTGATTATTATAGCACATTATTACAGAAATTAAATGGAAATTAACACTTGCAACGTTTGGTTTAAAGGCATGACATCATAACAGTTGTAACAATTTTATGACATGTTTAGAACTGTCAAGTTTCTTGGTGACAAGCTTGAAAAACTGTCTATAGACCAATCAAGATTATAAGAAGTGAGATATAAGAGATGTCACAAATTATTATGTCGATGATAATTCCAGTAAAAGCTTATGATGGTTGATAAATGGTCTACACAACATGTTCTATATATTCTAGTGAGATGCATAGGTCAAATTGGTTTGATAAGCAGTGTTTTCCCAGACAGGTCAGAAAATATTCCACATATCACTGTCTTTGATAGATCAGCAATGATTGCAATGGGACAAAATAGGAATCAAATAGTTCTTGGAATATTAGAAAGTATTGCAAACATGGTGGATGCAAGGGGTTCAGTGACTTTTCATAATCAGATAAAAATGGAAATTGCACAGTTCAAATCTTCAATGCTTACTAATATCCTCATCAGAGCAATCTCTGACGCGACTAACAGGCCGCTTGTTTGGCTGTTTCTTCAGAATGAGGACGATTCCTCGAAGGAATTTGAACACTCCTAGATCGAGCACGCTCTGCCTGACTTCTGTGTTCTTGATGTGCTGATATAGCCAGGTTTTCAAATAGCTGAAGTCAATACCAAGCTGTTGAGCACCAAAATAGCTGCAAATATTGAGATTGCAAAGTTATGCAGAACATACACATACATGTACATGTAAAGCTACTAGATGTAAAACAAGTTTTAAGAGTATCACAACAAAATGTGTGAGGTAAACATTTAAAGTAATATTAAGCTTACACATGTAGGTCCCTCGAGGAATATTTTTCATCTTAGTTACTGTGTAAAGATTGTGGTTAATAAAAATTATTTTACCCCAACATAAACTTGATACCTAAAGGGGTAACCCAATTAATATATAATTTTATTTCCAGAATAGAGTCATTTACGATTCAAAGGCCTAAATTATTCTGTATAATTTTTTTTAAAGGCAGTTTATATTTTACCTGAACTTAATTTTTTCTTTGAGGATGACATCTGTCCATGCCTGACATAGAGCAACTGTTGCCATAGAGACGACACCAAGCTGAGAAGGAAATTTAAGTTTACTGATGCCTTCAACAACAGGTTCAAACACCGACTCGAGAACTTCTTCCACGTACGGATTTGATTTGGCAGGAAAGTCTGTAGAAAAGTTATTCTTTAGTATTGTAATGATGACTAAATTTAGAAAAATATTTAATAGCATACACATATAGTTATCTAAGATTCATCAACTACATGTAACCCATAACAAGATATGTCAACAATCAGTAAGAGAACAATGAAATGACACCAATTCTATTTAATTCTGTAAAATCATCTATAAAGCTCATTCTGTTTGATGTACAGTGAGACAAATATTCTCCACAAGCAGTTTTAGAAGGATGGGCTGCACTGATTCATTCATCTAACGGGTGGCTTTTGCTCAAAGATCCTCGCTTGATGGATATGCCACCTGGTTTTAACTCACCAGTGATTTTATTTCGATAGACAAATTTGACGAAAATACAATAAATCAGCCATTCACAACACATTTTCACAAAGTCAACTAAAGACAGTGACACATATACACTGTCTTAAATGCCTCATGATTGGCCAATAGCAGACAACATAATAGTGTCACAGGTATTGAATTGCCTGAATTGTAAGTTTGAAACATTTCGTAAACAGCACTGTGTCAAAATGAAATAATTTTTACTCTACTTACCAAGAGGCGTTTTCCGTTTCCAGTACTTGCCAAGAGGCATGTTGTCACGAATGAAGTTAAATGCAATCTGACCACACTTCTCAGAGAACAGCTTCATTGATGCACCAGAACGACCCTTTACAAATCACAAACAATTGCAATCAATTCAATTAAAATTTGTACTCCTTTTGTAATAACAATCAATTCCAATCAATTCAATTATAATCTGCACTCCTTTTGTAAGAACAATTAATTCACATCAATTCAATTATAATCTGCACTCTTTTTGTAATAACAATCAATTCACATCAATTCAATTATAATTTGCACTCTTTTTGTAATAACAATCAATTCACATCAATTCAATTATAATCTGCACTCCTTTTGTAATAACAATCAATTCACATCAATTCAATTATAATCTGCACTCTTTTTGTAATAACAATCAATTCACATCAATTCAATTATAATATGCACTCCTTTTGTAATAACAATCAATTTCAATCAATTCAATTATAATCTGCACTCCTTTTGTAATAACAATCAATTCACATCAATTCAATTATAATCTGTACTCATTTTGTAAAAACAATCAATTCACATCAATTCAATTATAATCTGCACTCCTTTTGTAATAACAATCAATTTCAATCAATTCAATTATAATTTGCACTCCTTGTGTAACAACAACAAACAATTCAATTATAATTTGCAATCCATTTTTCACATTATCCTAAATTTGTTGGTGCCCCTCAATTTTTTCTTGGTGTGTTTTCTTGAGTGTTAAGCGAGTTTGAAATAATTGGTTCAAAACTAACTGAACATTGTCCATGAATTTATTTTAAGTACCTGTGCACCAGTTTCCACCACTACATCACAGAGATCGGTAATAATTATACATGTATTGTTCAAAATATTGTAGAAGCAACATTATAATCCCTTTAAATTTGCCCATAGGCATATATTGATTAAAATTTCCTGTATTTATCACTTTCCAAGCAGGTAATATATGTGTATGTCGATATGAGCAGGTGGTATCTAGTGCACTTCTGGCAGTTATCTAACTGCACCTAACCACAGCTCAATTCTTCCACTTACAATGTACCTGTATATGATTGACAACAAGGTACTACATTGGCAACCTGCAGGTGGAAGTTGTTGTTTTCTATTTGTACATACATCTCACACAACAGATTATCAAGTATTATGGTCTCACTAGTTTTAACACCTTACTTTTCAGAGCCAAAAACACCCCCACCAAAAGACATTAAATATCTTGTAAAAAGCATCGTGTTAATGGGATGGTCAATATATTCAGCAGACTATTTGAGAGTTAAAAAGTTGATCGATTGTTATTAGGCCATAAGTAAACTACACGCACAGTGCTAACGTCATTGAGAACAAATACCCTTTTACCCAATGCCAACATTCATTGATAAAACAGTATACACATGCATTCCTTGGCAGAGTGAGATACTTGAATGAATCACTAGAGAGAGCTAAGCAAGCTGGATAGTTTCAATGTTAGAAGCTAAACTAATATGAATCACTGCTGAAGACAGGTAACAGACATCTAACCGCACTTCAAAGCATTTCAAATTCATGAATATGATAAGACATATATAGAATACTAAACGAGCTTTGAGGCAATACAGTTTGTCTAGCAAGAGTGCATTGGAGTTATCTTTCACGAGCCTATGGTGACTGAAGGATAACACCATTTCCCAAGTGCAAGTATTGCCCAAGTAGCGAGTTGGATATTTTATGTATTACCCTTTAAATAGGAGAAAAAGATACAAAAAAGTGTAAACTTTGTATGTTTAGTTCAGTAATAGACTACTTGCCTATAAAATGTTTGAAGCATTTGAGTGACAGTAGTCATTTACCGTCACGTAGTGGGCATGATCTTGCCCTAGTGAAACATCAATTGATGCAGAATAAATAATGGTAAGATGTTGCACACAATGCTTATATTACACATGAACAATATTTGGATGGGAAAGATTTTTAAACATGTCCTTCGATCTGTCTGCCGATATGTGTAATAAAACAAACAATCTCGCACATTGCCGACGAACCTGCAGCTGAAAGTTGATGTTTTCTATATGCTGATACATCTGTGTGATCTGTGACAGGTACAGTTGATCGGACGGTCCACTTCGTACCGGGGCGGATTTCGATGTTAACAACTGAAGCTGGAATGTCGACCGCTTCGTCTCGTCTACGAGTATCTTGAGGTCGGTGTGTGTGATGAGAAGGAAGGAACCCACAGACCACGTGCTGAGAAAGTGCTGTGTTTTCTTCATGCACCACGTGTGGGCTGACCGGCTTGACACCAGCAGACGGAGGCAAATGTCGGCGGCAAACTTCAGATCTACATCCAGTCTCGGAAGAAGATCACAGTCTAAAACAAACAATAGTGAAAATATTTTATATTTAAACCAAAATAATGAAGCCATACCAAAATTGTCTATCAAAGTATCAAAGTTAACATATCTTAACAACACATTGTGAATAAATTTGATATATAAATTTAGATTGAGTTTATATTACAAACTTTTACTCTTGGATGGAAAGATATCAATGAATTAATGGATCCACATGATGAACAGATATGGGTGGATGGATGGAAAGATGAACAGATATGGGTGGATGGATGGAAAGATGGACAGATATGGACAGACGATTGAATAAATGGACAGGTATGGATTGATGGATTTGATTGATTGATTGATGGATGGATGGATTGGCAGAAATGAATGAATACGGATGGAATGTGAAAAGGGATGGATGGATGATTGGATGGTTTTGTGGAAGGCAATATGTGCATGCTGCTGGCACTCTTGTCCTAAACACAATCTGTGGATCAATACAGATTATCTTGCAAGCATTCTTCAACTACCTCAAAGCAATCGGTTCCACTTCACAATAACTGTCAGCCCTAACAAGCCTATTTGTATAAGTACAATGGGAATTGAATTCCAAATAACTTTTAACGTGAATCCCAATAAGACTTCCTCACACTGATTACATGTGTAATACTGATAAGTAATCTAATAGAATCGTCAAATTACGAACATAAGTGAATCATGGCCGATGCCAACCACTTGTATCCTGGCTCTCAGTCCCATGTTGTTGGTGACAAAAGAAATGTGTAACGTTACATGAAATACAAATAGATACTAATTGCAGCCAAGGAATTTTGCAGAAATGAGAACTTGCTTGAATTAGTGAATATGATTGACTGTCCTGGGAAAGTTTAAACTATTGATTTGAAAGAGCCATATTATTATATTAATAATGGTCAGTATAAATATTAATAGCCAGACTGCAAAATGACCGGGGTTCACGTCGCAAAATCTTGCGATTGTAATAATGACTAGCAGTTTGCGATGCATGCTTTTTGTAGCCAAGCTGATAGTTTTTATTGTGGCATACACGTGGAGGTTTTTGTTTAAATCTCGATGTACAACCATCACGCGTGTGCGAGTATTTTGAATACAATATACTGTTAGCTCATATACATGCATGACATTTGATGTTTTGACAGTGACATAGTACGTCATCAGGGTAAACCAATCTAGCTCATTGACTATTCCATGTACAATATGTCCAGACAATGATTATGTCACTATTATTGCACTCCACAGAAAACTATTTTAAAATGGAAGTCTTTTAATATTTTGGAGAAAGCTTAAGGAGATGGATTGTAGGTGAGGAAGTGATGCTGGAGTTATCATCTGCAACCACTATAACTACAGGAACAATCATGTGTGTAGGTAATGGAATAGAAATTGTGCACAGTATTAGATAGATATCATAACGTACCTTGTAAACGAGAACCTGGCAAAATAACACCTAGATGTTTCCACACCTCGTCCGACAGACTGACGAGCGGTCCAAACGAATCTCTGAGCAGCATTCCTGTGCGTGTGCAATACTGACAGTCCATCAGAGGACACGGGTAGCACTTGTCAGTCATGCCAGATGCAGATGCACTGCTGAGGTCTGTCATACAATAAACAACACAATGTTATAAGTCAAGTGTATAAACAAATTTGAGTTAAACTTAAAAATAATAAAAAATAATCTTCAAAATTTCTTTTTACTCAATATATTTTGAAAGTTATATTGAATTCCTTTTTTAAAGAGTAAAACTACCATAATGTTTGCCAAATATGACAAAAAATTCTGATATGAATGGATAATTTTTGCTTTTATTTCGGATTCAAATTTTTATCTCAGCATTTATTACCCATCTTCTATCACATCAAAAGTTTGTTTTATTTAACGACGCCACTAGAAACACATTGATTATAAATCAGCGGTTATTGGACGTCAGACACATG
>JAULBR010089638.1:0-12524 GCA_032355825.1 Melanodrymia aurantiaca
CCACGAATGGGATTCGAACCCAGTACCTACCAGCCTGAAGTCCGTAGCGTTAACCACTGCACCACGGAGACCGGTGTTTAACGATTCATTCATAGTATTTGGCGTGCCTATATCCAATAAAGGTTCAAGCACGCTGTTCTGGGGACACGGTCTAGCAGCCTAGACCGTCTCTCCGGGACAGAAGATGCCCCAGCACAAGAATAAATATTGGCTATTTGGTATTAGAAAATGGTTATATGAATAAGATGAATGACAAAGATGTAAAAGTCAGAGGGTAAAACTAATCAAACATCACAATAAAAAGTAAAGCTCATGAAAATGACAATTATTTCACCGATGACACCAACTTGTTACGAAATGGAATCACACTTAACATCCTATAATTATTTATTTTATGATTTATTCAGTATCTGTTGACAGTTTGGCGATTAGATGACTGCACGTCTCGTGTAGCTGATAATAACACTGTTAGTGATCTCTCAAATCTGCTCACATCGATCAGTGAACAGTTAATCATGGAATGGCTGTACACTATCAGCTACAATCAGCAGTGTTAAATGTTGTGGTATTGATTTTCCATGCTGCTAAATGAAGTTTTGGAAAAAAAAATGGCCTACTTTGAAAAATGCATAATGTTTGTTTGATCCCTTTGTGAAAAAAGAGAACACCGTTTTTGCAACAGTATTACAGAATAATTTGAATTACTCAAGAAAAATGGCCTTTTTTCATAAGACCGAATTTTTGTCATTAACTCGCGCAAATGGAGGTATGATGTCAACGTTGCTGCGAGTATGATTGAGAATTACGGTTCCAAAATTAATGTATATCACAGCTTTATGTGTTATGTCTTCAGCTTATTCAGAATTACCATACAGCACCAAATGTAGGTCAAACTTGATGTATCTGTCTTGTGTTTGGTTGAGTAGTACCAACGTTCATACAAAATATAGGTCTAATCATGTCTTGAACCTGATTTGGGTTTATCAAGCAGTGCCAAATATAAGTCACAGGTTGTCTGGAACCTTATTTAGGTTTACCGTACAATACCAAATATAGGTCACAGTTTGCCTTGAACCCGATTTGGGTTTACCGTACATTACCAAATGTAGGTCACAGTTTGTCTTGAACCTGGTTTGGGTTTATGCATAGTACCAAATATAAGTCACAGGTTGTCTGGAACCTTATTTAGGTTTACCGTACAATACCAAATATAAGTCACAATTTGCCTTGAACCTGATTTGGGTTTACCGTACATTACCAAATGTAGGTCACAGTTTGTCTTGAACCTGGTTTGGGTTTAGTGCATAGTACCAAATATAGGTCACAGGTTGTCTGGAACCTTATTTAGGTTTACCGTACAATACCAAATATAGGTCACAGTTTATCTTGAACCTGATTTGGGTTTACCGTACATGACCAAATATAGGTCACAGGTTGTCTTGAACCTGATTTGGATTTACCACACAGTACCAAATGTAGGTCAACACTTTATGCATCAGTCTTGTGTCTGATTGAGAATTACCAATGTTCACACACTACCAAATATATAACTCACAGCTTTCGGTAAGGTGTCCTGGTGTATCCTCTCTGTGATCTTCATCACCATAATGACTTCATCATCATTAACCGCAGCAGTGGTGGCAAGAACATTTTAATCTTACTTGTTATTAATGCGTGTCTTAATTGTGTATTTTCAGGCTGTCACCATTGACAAGATCCCAGACAAACTTCTTCTCAAGGTGTTTTGCTTCATCAAGCATCATCAGCTAGGCAGGGTTGCTCAGGTGTGCAGAAAATGGCGACTGCTTGCCTACGACAGCCGTCTCTGGAAGTCTGTCTCTCTCAGGTCCGATTACTCGGGCTTGCACATCAACCATTTGGACTCTCTCCTCAGTCTAATTGGTCTACGGTTTGGACCCACATTGCAGTACATAGAACTTCCATCAGAAATTATCACTGCTCCGGTCCTACATGAATTTGCCAATAAATGTGCCAATCTGCGCAACATGACATTAGATTTCTCAAATGCAATGCAGCTTCATGACTTTAACGATCTGAACGCCTTCCCATGCAACCTCCGCTCTCTGTGCATATGTCTGTCAGACGTGATTTTTCTCGAAGGCTTCATGAGACGCATCTACAGCTGTTTGTCTTCCCTTGAAGTTCTACATCTTATTGGTAAGTTGTTTTAATCAGACACATTACATCTACAGCTTTTAATAATTAAAAGAAAACAATTAGTGGTTCAATATCAAATTCAATATACATGTAGTCTGTTTTTACAAATAGTCTGTTACTATAATTCATTTACAATGGTTTGATGAGCAGGATACGCTTATCTTTCACGAACAGCTGGTGTCATGACTGCTTTGGCTGAGGTTCGTGAGTACATGCCGTTTTCACTTTGTCGCAATATCTCTTTGACTCTGCCTTGTGCAGAGATCGACAGTACCCTCACCTCCCCTCCCCTGGGAAAATCTTGGATCCGCCCCTGCTGTAGTTCAACACCAACAATCTGTTTCCACTGTAGTTGTATAATAAGAGTCTGTTTTTAATTTAATTCAATACTAAGTCTGTTTTTAGTGTAATTCAATGCTAAGTCTGTTTTTAATTTAATTCAGTACTAAGTCTCTTTTTGATTTAATTCAGTACTAATTCTGTTTTTAATTTAATTCAGTACTAAGTCTGTTTTCAATTTAATTCAGTACTAAGTCTGTTTTTACTGTAATCCAATGCTAATATACATGTACATGTAAGTCTGTTTTTTTAGTGTAGTTCAACAGAATCTCTGTATGAGTTTGATGTGTTTTACTGACTGTGTTTTTTGTTCTGGTCTTGAAGCCTGTTTAGTTACTTTAAAATGGAAATAACTCGGCAATTTGTTATGCTTCTTACTTGAAAAAACATTGATTATTTGTGAGTTGCTGAGCCGTTCTCAGGAGTATGGAAATAGAAAAAAAAACAACATCTTCAATGCTATTTGATAAGCCATGCCTATTTCCATTGGTAACAGTTGGTTAAAAGTGGTAAACTTATAAATATGTCTGATATGATTCAGATCTTACACTTCCCAGGTACACTGTATAATCATACATTAAAAACAAATATTAACCTTGTATTCCTGCAAACGACTGTCAAATTTAAGCGTGTTAGTTACGTCACGTGTTTAAAATGTTACATCACATGTTTGATGTGCACGTGCTACATGATATTTCCCTTCGATTTCATCACGTATACATTATACATTGTGTTACTTCTGTTACACGTGTTACATGGCATCAAATATGCATCAAATGATACAGCATATATGATTGGCTTATGATGTGTTGCATTACATGTTTCATATATTACATCATATGTTTGGTTTAAACAATACTTAATCGATACATCATACAGAGTTTGAGTTTAGAATTTTGCTGCATTCTTCAGGATGTTTCACTGTAATACAAAGAAAGTGTCATCAGAAAATATACGTATGTTTGAATGTATCTCATTTACTATGTCATTAATATATATTAAAAACAACAGAGGCCCAAGCACCGAGCCTTGCGGTACACCTGCAGGTACACGTTTGTCAACCGAACAGAGACCACCAAGGAATGTCACAAAACATGTGGTTAACATGTTACATCACATGTTACGTCATGTTTCACTTAATACATCACATATGCTTCGCATATTACATGCCATGTTACATAACATATTACATGTGTTTAATAAGTTACATTACATGAGTCTGTATTTGTCTGTTTGTAGGTACATTTGAACTGTCCAGTGAGTCTGTATTCGTCTGTTTGTACGTACATTTGAACTGTCCAGTGAGTCTGTATTCGTCTGTTTGTAGGTACATTTGAACTGTCCAGTGAGTCCGAAGAAGATAACTATGAAGTGATTAATATCGGCAAGATCAAGGCGCACACACCAAACCTGAAGGTTGTCAATCTGTACGGGATATGTTTCCTTGACGACTCGCACATTGAGCTGCTGTGTTCTAACTGCATTCACATCGAGTGTCTGGCCCTCAATTTCTGCCTCGGGGTGCGCGGCTCCTCATTCCAGACACTCATACAAAGATGCAAGAAACTGAAGACTCTGTTACTGCAACACACAGGTAAGATATATATAAAAATGACCATGGTTACAGTCACCATGGTTACAGGTGGGTTGTTTTTAAATATTTGTATTCATATAATATATATCAGCAATAGTATTCATTTGCCTCCACCCAGGTAAGTGTAGACAAGCATAGCATGTTTCAATACAATTGTATACTTGGGGAAGAAAACAACAAAAAACACAAGTAGGCCTATATGATCTTGCGATATATATGGGTTTTTTTGGGAGAGGAAAGAGAGAAGAGATAGAGCTAAGAGGAAGGGCAGGAGAGAGAATAGAAAATGGAAAGGAGAAACACCATGGTTACAGTTGCCATGGTTACAATTGCCATAGCTACAATTGAAATGTACGAAAGTTTTTCAAGTTTTATACTCTGTTACTACAACACACACAGGTAAGATCTAGCTAAAAATTACCATGGTTGGAGTAACCATGGTTACAATTGCCATGTCCTGTTAGTGTGTCGGAATTCGATCATACAAGGATACTACCCAATTACAAAGTTCCATGCTTTCCCCCAAAGGTGAACGATTGTTCTTCCCCTTACAGCTGGATAATAATAGAAAATAATTCAGTCGATTCCTCCAAATCAGATACCATTTTCTGCCGATTGAAATCGTGGCAGGTGGAGCCAGGTCAGATTGTTCACTTCCTCGGTACTTCATCTTCACCAGTCCTCAGAGGCACTCTCCATCATCAGGGAATGTCAAATGTAGCAGTTTCCGGGGGATTTTCAACTAGCATTACTTCCGTGGCGGCCATCTTTTTTATTCATACAAACATCTATTAATACCGTGTGATAGGTCCAACATAGTGTAATGTGTTGCAATGTAAAAAAAAAAATTAAAAAAAAGAAGTATAATTATACAATTATGGTTATAAAGATAAAGTAACGTCTTGTAATGGGAATAAAATGATAGAACAATGGTAGTATAACAAATAATTATGTTGTGTCGTAATGTGAACTAAAATGACAGCTTAGGATAGTGTAAGATATTCTGATTATTAGTACAGGGGTCTTTATGATAATGTTTCTTGTTCTACATGCAATATGTAATGCATCTGTATGTTGTTGCTTGTTCTATAAATGATGTGTGGTACAGTGGTCTTTACGATGTTGTTGCTTGTTCTATAAATGATGTGTGGTACAGTGGTCTTTACGATGTTGTTTCTTGTTCTATAAATGATGTGTGGTACAGTGGTCTTTACGATGTTGTTTCTTGTTCTATAAGTGATATGCAGTTTAATGGTATCCAGCTTGTCATAACATGTCTTCCTCATGTGTGTGTTGCATTGTTGTGCCATATGATGCAGATTGTTTATTTTCTTCTAAAATGTCAACTACATTCACCAAGTAAACATTACCACCAGTAGAATTTGTACAGGAACGCCTCACATTATTTTGGAGTGCAGTATTATGCCAACTCGGACTAAAGATCACAACTTTCTCTCTTACCAAAACTAATACTCTGTCATTCATCGTCAGCAGCGAGTTGCAGACATGTGCGTGGATCATGTGGTAGATGGAACAAATCGCCATCAGAGAAGAAACCTGCATATTGATGTAATTTTTGGGCAAGCTATAGCCCTGTTTGATAAACTAGTTGTGGCGCACTAGTTGAATGGGATTACCAGACAGAATATGCTATAGTGTTTGGTGATGGGCTAATTGTAGGGCACTAGTTGGGTGGGATTAACAGACAGAATATGCTATTGTATTTCGTGATGGGCTAATTGTAGGACACTAGTTGGGTGGGATTACCAGACAGAATATGCTATAGTGTTTGGTGATGGGCTAATTGTAGGGCACTAGTTGGGTGGGATTACCAGACTGAATATGCTATAGTGTTTGGTGACGGGCTAATTGTAGGGCACTAGTTGGGTGGGATTACCAGACAGAATAATAATGTCATAGTGTTTGGTGAATTACCAGACAGAATAATGTCATAGTGTCTGATAAAATAGTTGGAACATTTAAATGTTAAAACCCATAACACAACAAACATATACATGTATTAATGTTGAATGGACTTTCTGACAAAGACTTGACAGCATGCTTTTAGTTACATTAATACGAGTCAGAGCAGTGATGTTGTCAGTGATGATGTCAGTGATGATGTCAGTGATAACGCCAGATGTTCACAAAAGACGGGTATACCCTGCCTCACTGATGCATGGCGTCTGCAAGGAACGCACAAAAATGGCACAATTCCAGAACATTATCCATCTCTGAACTGCGTTTAGCCTGTGGAACATGTGACAGCACTGAGATGAAAATACCAATAATTCATGGACTAATGTAAAGCACGTGGATGTATTTCTTCATGTAAATAAGTACACTGTTGCCCAACTCTGGAATGTTTGACTGCCTTGGGGATTAGCACTGTAATCCAATAAAGCAGTGTATATACTGGCAGTAGGAAGTTCTAGAAACAAAAAACTGTTGTATGGAGTGGAGTGAAGTAATGTGACATTAATGTCAAACCAGGCACGTATGTAGAAGTCTCGATTTATCTTTTAGAGAAAAAGCTGTACTTCAATAACACAAAGTATATATATAGAAGAGTGAACATAATACGGTGCTTTTTAATTAAGAAATCTCTGTTAGGTGGTGCGATCGAAACCTGCCCCGCCAATCCAACCCAAATGTCCAGTACAAAAGATTAGTGGTTTAATCATTGTTGGGATGAGATTGGCCAGTGCTTGCAAGTGGTTGGAAATGGTCAAGTATTGTGTATAGGGAAAGGTCATTTCAGTCATAAACAGTTTCAAACATCAAATCACATACCAACTCAGTGTTGTTGTAATGGAAACCGAGCAAAGCCATTTCAGTCATAACAAGTTTCAAACATCAAATCATCTACTATAGCTCAGTTACTGTGTTGCCGTGGAAACCAAGGAAAGGTTTTTCAGTCACAGCAATGTTCAAAACATCCATTTCAACCATCAAGTCAAATACTAGCGAAGTGCACACGTATGAATGTTTGTCATGAGTACAGAGTCAAGACATTTTCAGTCATCATTAGGTTCACGGATTCTGTTTTAATATACAAGGGTTCATTGTAATGTTTTATATATTGGACACTACTACTTGTTTTGTATAATTCGTTGATACCAAGAAATGTTTTTTTCCCCAAAATAACCCACAATCAAAGTTTTCTATTAATTTTCATATATGAACTGATCCGAGCTTGATGTATAAGGAGAATGTCCGAACTCTGCACTTAGTTTCCCCTTTAATTATTACATACATTCTGCGACGACGTTTCCATCAATCATCTTAGCACACAATCGCTCAAAGTGAAGGTTTCATCTCAGATAAATTGTGAAGCAATTTGCTCGACCACGGATCAATAGAAAATCGCTATGGTTTCTGCACAACCTCGAGTCTGGCGACAAAGATGATTACAAGCGGTGTAAAAAGACAATCACATTGCAGAGGCCACTGTTCAGACTGCTTTATGACGCAGTATTGAGCTGGAGTCATTGATGTTCATGGGGTTAGTACCGCTAGGAGAACGAGTCTTGTTGTGTTCACTGTGGCCAGCCAAACAGCAATTATCAAACCATTCTGCATTTCTGTGGCATCACTTATTGGAATGGACCATTCTGCATTTCTGTGGCATCACTTATTGGAATGCGCATAACTGGCGCAATTTGTTGAACATATAATTTATAATAGCACCACTGGTAACAATACAAAGATAAATATTGTTTGTTTAACGACACCGCTGGAACACATTGATTATTAATCAGCGGTTATTGGATGTCAAAGGCACGGTTATAGCGACACTTGGTCACAGAGGAAACCCGCTGCCGTCACATAGACTATACTATTCTTCAAATAACAGCCAGGGATATTTTATGTGCACTTTTCCGCGGACACGATAGCACACACCACGACCTTTGATAGACCTACTGTGGATCACTGTTTAGAACGGGAAATGACTGGTACATAGTGCTTCCAGTGAATTCCGAGGGCACGTATACGGCAGAACAAACTCGCGAATAAATTATTGGAGAACATTCTCTCCTCACCCAACTCAGACTTTATTTTTCTCAAAATATGTTTTTTTAGTTTAGAATTTTCAAAATTTCAAGCCACATTTTGTTTTCTCCGCATCCCCTGTGCTCCTGATTTCACCTCGCTCGCCCCTGACCCGATGAGCACTGAGTCTCGTTTATTGGCTGTCATCTATTTGATGTACATATTGGCAACTTATTAATAACGTAGAGCAACTATTAACTGTTCTCCGTTTATTAATTAAGTAGGTCAACTTAAATGTTAACACGTATTAATGAAATAAAGCAACTGATAACTACAGTATATAACACGTATTAGTGAAGGAAGGAAACATACTAGTAGTTATATATTAGTGAAGTAAGGTAACTGTTAACTGTAACTGATAAATATTGATCGGTTATTAGTTAAGTAAGGCAACTGTTAAATAATGATCGGTTATTAGTTAAGTAAGGCAACTGTTAAATATTGATGGCTTATTAGTTTAGTAAGGCAACTGTTAAATATTGATCGGTATTAGTTAAGTAAGGCAACTCTTAAATATTGATCGCGTATTAGTTTAGTAAGGCAACTGTTAAATATTGATCGGTTATTAGTTAAGTAAGGCAACTGTTAAATATTGATCGGTTATTATTTAAGTAAGGCAACTATTAAATATTGATCGGTTATTAGTTAAGTAAGGCAACTGTTGTATATTGATGGCTCATTAGTTAAGTAAGGCAACTATTAAATATTGATCGGTTATTAGTTAAGTAAGGCAATTGTTAAATATTGGCTACTTATGAGTGAAGAAAGGAAACCGTTATTAGTAGTTACACATATTAGTGTGATCAGAGGCTTGTTCAGAGAAGAGATATTTCGCGAAATCTCGCGTGCATTTTAACTGATACCAATCGTGTTCTATCATATCGAATTCATTTAATATTTTGTACAAAAACCAGTCTAGCGTGTACTCCCGATATATTTGTTCTCTGAACACGCCTCTGATCGCTTATTAACGAAGTAGGGGAAGCGTTATGTATTGATCGCATACTAGTGCACTAGGTTAGCCGTATTGGCCCTCCATGCTGTGTATTGCTTCCCTCAGATGGTATTTAACAGCGTAAGCATCCGCGTGGAATGAGTGCCTTCCTGCCAGTCGAAATGCGTTCAGTTTCCACTAAAACTGTTCTATTTCTGTACGCCAAGCAATTATTAACACGATTCCTTCTACCAGGCAATTTCTGTCAATTAATTGGGCAGCAAGACGAAACCAATAGCAATTTATAGCTTGCAATGATGATGTGCCGTGTTTATTAGTATTTCGAAAAAAAATACAAAAGGTTTCGAATAACTTAATCAGAATTTTGTGATTGCGTTGTATAATTGGAGTGTATGTTGAGACAGTGTACTCCAAATTATGTGTGACACTTTGAGTGCAGCATGCACGAGGTGTTAATTTGTTCGAGTACTACACATAAAGATATCGTTTTGTCTGAGTGCACCGAATACGATGTTACATTGAATGCAGCGCGCGAGGTGTTAATTTATTTGGATGTTACATACAAGGGTGTTATTTTGTCTGAGTGTACTACATACGATGTTACTTTGAGTGCGGCGCACGAGATGTTAATTTGTTTGAGTGTTACATACAAGGGTGTTATTTTGTCTGTGTGTACCACATACGATGTTACTTTGAGTGCAGCGCACGAGATGTTACTTTGTTTGAGTGTTACATACAAGGGTGTTATTTGTTCTGAGTGTACCGCATACGATGTTACTTTGAGAGCAGCGCACGAGATGTTAATTTGTTTGAGTGTTACATACAAGGGTGTTATTTTTTCTGAGTGTACCACATACGATGTTACTTTGAGTGCAGCGCACGAGATGTTAATTTGTTTGAGTGTTTCATACAAGGGTGTTATTTTGTCTGAGTGCACCACATACGATGTTACTTTGAGTGCAGCGCACGAGATGTTAATTTGTTCGAGTGCTACATACAAGGGTGTTATTTTGTCTGTGTGTACCACATACGATGTTACTGTGACAGCAGTACACGAGGTATTACTTTGTTTGAGTGCTACATACAAGGGTGTTATTTTGTCTGAGTGTACCACATACGATGTTACTATGGCAGCAGTACACGAGGTGTTACTTTGTTTGAGTGCTACATACAAGGGTGTTATTTTGTCTGAGTGTACCACATACGATGTTACTGTGACAGCAGTACACGAGGTGTTACTTTGTTCGAGTGCAGTACTATAGTACTGTGACAGTCAATAGCTCCAAACCTGTTTGGGTGACAGTCCTTTCTGTTTATAATATTGTTATATCAACTTGACAATTAGCTATTATCTAGCTATCTGTAATTAATTAAACATTTTGTTCCTCATTTTCTTCCAAACGAATACACATATCTTAATTTTAAACATTCACAGATTCTGTTTTGACTATTTATATAGTAAATATAGTCTTTTATTGGTGGGTTGGTTAGTTTACAGGCACCTGGCCAGAAATGTTATCATAATGTGAGGTCAAAGCATAACTTTCAAACATTTGCTACATCTGATTTTTTATTTTTTATTTTTTTCCACATGTGAACATTTTGTTTTCAAGCATGGGGGTTTTTACCCCCTAATAGGGATATACCTCCCTATTGGACAAACACCTTGACGAAGCCTAACATTAGTATTATGGTATCAGATGGGTTATAATGTTATTAACATACAGGTAGAGGTAGCAGAAATCTTAAGGCCATGAGCTGTATTTGCTGCCTCGGTAGAAAAACACAAACAGGTGTGAGCCCATTGCATATTGTCTTTGCCACCGTGGCATTTAGCCGGTGAAAACATTGATCAACGAAATACCTGCGATTCTGTACGCTGCCTGCCTCACAAACACACACACACACACACACACACACACACGTATCTATAATTAACCAGCACGGGAGGAAAGAGAACCGGGAAAGAGTACCAATCTTTTGTTTCACTTCTCCGTGTATAATAAGCAGTTCTTTTCATCTTTTGGGCTAGTTTGTACGTTAGTTTTGGAGAGTAGTTGCATGTGTGGTAAAGAGAAACGAAGGAAATGACCCCGAGTATACACACTTTCCGCTATCAACCTGAGCTGATCTAATACCTTCCAGACAATAGTACGCTTTTCCTTC
Organism: Melanodrymia aurantiaca; assembly: GCA_032355825.1. NCBI lineage: Eukaryota > Metazoa > Mollusca > Gastropoda > Neomphalida > Peltospiridae > Melanodrymia > Melanodrymia aurantiaca. The sequence goes on from JAULBR010089638.1 coordinate 11,286, forward strand.
CTCAACACCTTACAGATTAATAGTTTGAGAACAATATTCCTGCTTTCTCAATATCTTCCAGATATAGTTTGAGAACAATAGTAGGCCTATAATTGCTGTCGGCCTCCGTGGTGTAGTGGTGAACGCTTTGGGCTTCAGGCTAGTAGGTACTGGGTTCGAATCTAATTCGTGGCATATGGGATTTTTAATCCCAGTACCGACTTCAATCCAGAGCGAGTGCTCCAATTGGTAGGTGTGCTTCCACTTACACCGACCAGTGTCCACAACTGGTTCAACAAAGGCCATGGTACGTACATTCATGTCTCTGGGAAAGTGCTCATAAAAGTAAAAGATCCCTTGCTACTTATCAATGGGTACCGGTATGTTTTTTGATCACATACATACAAGCAAGGATGCACACGCACAAATAATAATAAAACGAACAAACATCCTCCGCAAAAATCATCTTTATTTTTTTTTTGTGTTGGGAGAGGTGGCGAACTGACTATTCATTGGGGTGAACTGACTGTGGGGACGAACTGACACTGGGAGCGAACTGGTCAAAATGGGGGCGAACTGACTTGGGCCGAACAGGCCTGGGGGCAAAACGTCAGGCATCCCTTATAAATAATTTATTCGGAGTAGCGGGTTTCCTCTATCATACTAACACTAACTTCTGTCCTGGACGGGTAGTCGAGGCAGCTGGCATGCGTAACCGTGGCAGTCGTGCTTGATATCGACCTCATTATTTTAAGAGCTAATGTTGTGATGGGCAAAGACATGTTCCTTTCAGCATACAATACTATATAGAATGTAGTACGTGTTGAAATAAGAGTAATTTAATATAACACATTCATCCATCAATGCCTGTCAGCGGGTTTCAGCTCTCATCCTGTACTATGACGTGACACAGTGCCAGTGAATTGCTTTCCGTACCTTGTGGCCCATCAGAAATAATCATAACTGGTCTCATTAAAGATCACACATTACTCAATAACGTCTCGCATACAGCTGGCGGCCATGTATAGAAACAGTGAGTGAGCAAATGAATTCCCTGAACTGGGAGAACTACAGTTCAACCATCGTTAACTGTTTGTGTGCGGAAGAAGTACATTTTGTTTTATTTAACGACGCCACTAGAAACACATCGATTATAAATCAGCGGTTATTGGACGTCAGACATATGGTTACATTGACACATGGTCACAGAGGAAACCCGCTGCCGCCACATAGGCTACTCTTCCACGAATGACAGCAAGG
>JAULBR010089649.1:0-12524 GCA_032355825.1 Melanodrymia aurantiaca
GTACTCGCACATTATTACAAACTACAACTCATGGGTTTTAGCTATTCACACATTACAAGCTACAACTAGTGGGTTTTAGGTACTTACACATCATTACAAGCTACAACTCATGGGTTTTAGGTACTCGCACATCATTACAAGCTACAACTCTTGGGTTTTAGGTACTCACACATCATTACAAGCTACAACTATTGGGTTTTAGGTACTCACACATCATTACAAGCTACAACTCTTGGGTTTTAGGTACTTACACATCATTACAAGCTACAACTATTGGGTTTTAGGTACTCACACATCATTACAAGCTACAACTCTTGGGTTTTAGCTACTCACACATCATTACAAGCTACAACTTGTGGGTTTTAGGTACTCACACATCATTACTAACCACAACTCACGGGTTTTAGCTATTCACACATTACAAGCTACAACTCGTGGGTTTTAGGTACTCACACATTATTACAAACTACAACTCATGGGTTTTAGCTATTCACACATCATTACAAGCTACAACTCGTGGGTTTTAGGTACTTACACATCATTACAAGCTACAACTCGTGGGTTTTAGGTACTCTCACATCATTACAAGCTACAACTCGTGGGTTTTAGGTACTCACACATCATTACAAGCTACAACTCTTGGGTTTTAGGTACTCACACATCATTACAAACTACAACTCGTGGGTTTTAGCCACTCACACATCATTACAAGCTACAACTATTGGGTTTTAGGTACTCACACATCATTACAATCTACAACTATTGGGTTTTAGGTACTCACACATCATTACAAGCTACAACTTGTGGGTTTTAGCCACTCACACATCATTACAAGCTACAACTCTTGGGTTTTAGGTACTCACACATCATTACAAGCTACAACTTGTGGGTTTTAGCTACTCACAAATTATTACAAACTACAACTCGTGGGTTTTAGCTACTGATTAAATTATAGGAATCAATGGTACATCTTTGGTGCTGCAATGCATCTCAAGAGCCAAAAGATGTAGCAGTAGCATGTAGAATGGTGATCAGAGTGATAGGCAGATGATTTTGAATAGTTGTATTCAGAGCTGGCTACACAGGTAGTAATAGAGGTGGGGTGTTTTTCTCTCATATTTTATATTGGGTAACCCACCTGAATTTGCATTACCATGCATTATTTATTATTTAGTCATTTGTCTAGTTATGTTATGTATGTGTTATGTTCAATTATGCATTTCATTTCATGTTTGCAATCTATTCCCAATGTGCAGTATTTTTTGCAATAACATATTATCTTATGTTAGTATGAAATAGCCAAAAATTCCTGACTTGGCACTTTGTACTGTTTCAATTATCTCAGCTCGGTTGTGTGGATGACACAACCAGGAGATCATGTGACCCGGTCTGTCAGTTTGATGAATGAAGTCACTGGGATGCTTCCCTTCAAGCAGCTGCATTAACTACTGTCAATAAAGGCTTGAAATGTAACACTGTTTCCCCAACATGTCCCAGCACCATGGGCTTTAATGCATACAACAATGTGCTTTTTGATCTTTCTCTAATCTTAAACCTGGCAAACATTCTTTGGATTTTCTTAGACAAAGTTTGGTTTCATTATCACCCAGACAGGGATGCCTGTTTGTGAAGGGTTAATGTCACCTAATGAGATAACCTGGGGTACGTAATCTCTGAAATAATAATTGACTTCTGTTAAGATACAGAGATGGTGGGTGGAGATTGAATTGAACACTTTCAAGCAATTTTAGTGAATAGTTACTTAAATATTTTGTAAAAATGGAATACTCTCTTTAAGGTTTTTAAAAATACCTGAAATAGTCAAATTAATTACTTTTTTTTAAAAGAGAGTTTGTCTAATATGGTGCTTTTTAAACTGTTTTTTTACATGGAGTGGTGATTCGAACAGGGTATGGATAATTGCTTACTGGACAAAAGCTCACTGGAAAATTGTTCATCAACAAAGTGAGAAATTGAATAAATGCCAACCGATTTTTGTTTTCTGTTACCTAATTTAAAAAAAAAATAGTTGCAACTTTTGGCATTGGCTGAAAGACAATGGTACAATCGAATGCTGTTAGTATTGCCTACAGTCTGATGAATATCGGAAAGACTTGGAACCATCAACAAACAATTAGCATACATTCCGAAGGCGTCTCTGCAGTCCTGAGTTTGTCTCTTGTTTTCTGGAGTGCTTGTCCTAGCAGTAATAAGATTATTCATGAGTCTAATTGTGGGTCATGTTGTCTGTCTTATACACATGTATTCTTTTGTTATGGATGAGAAACCTTGGAGTAGATTAATTAAAATGATTAATTTAAAGATTTTGGCAAATTCAATGTTCATCTAAATGCATTACATAATTCTTTTTGTTTAATTATATCAGCTTTAAACTTATTTTTATACATTAAAAAAAATGAAGCTGAAATACATGTTTAATAGCAATTTATGAGAAAATGATATTTGTGTTGACGTGTCCATTTTTTCAGTTTTTTTATGAGCAATTGTCTGGTGAGCAATTGCCCTACACCCAGTTCGAACAGTAACACATGTAATTTTTTTACCAAAATTATATAAAATAAAATCATCGATGTCATTCCAGTGGTGGTAGGGAGTTCTTTTGTGGAGTCAGCAATTTTCCACAATCCACCTTTTGACCGAATATAACGTCTTGTACTTCCTGTATGAATAACAACATGTCAGTTAATGAAATACATGTAGTAAAATATAATCTGGTAAAAGGATGTGTCCCACACTGGGTTGTAGTGTCAGGACTTTCAATTAGATTCCTCTTTGAACAGCATTCTCTTCTATCATTACTTACACAATAAATCAACATTAAATCTATCAAAATGTTGTTACCATTTGCCCTGAGCTGTTAATGGGTTCCTTATGGAGTCTGGAGTATTTTGACACCAGGTGACAAAAAAAAGCGTGGTACGTCAATTACCACACATTACCAGCTCATCATGAAAAGAAATAAAAAAAGTTGTGGTTTCTTTTTTATCTCATTATACCTGTTTTCACTTGGCCTGGGTGCCCGGGGTTGTACTTCAGACGAAACTGTCTGTGTTGACAGGGGGGAAATACCAGTAGATGTTTCAGACAAGGGCACAGTTAGATGAAAGAATGTCACACTCGATCATGTGAAAAATCCATCCTAGAAAAGCTAATGACACGGTTCTTGTGATATCTAGTACAGACTAGGTAGATCTCTGGTCTACATTTCTTACTTCAAAGGGTTTATATATTTTTTACTGACTTTCCAGTTTGTGTAGTCTTGTTTGGTCGTGTGAGTATCATCCCTAACCGCATTAAGGTGTGTCGTTGATGTGTGTCACGTTGTTACCGACTGCAAAACAGGAAAACAGCTTGTTTGTACAAGCGCGTTGCCCGTCAGATATACTGTAAGAAACTTCCTATGTGGTATCATTTAATATGATATTCGAGAAATTATTGAAACGTCCATCCTTGGGTTTTTTTCTTCTTCCATAAATGAATTTGATCAATGAATTACAATGCTTAAAGCCACTGACAATGTTACGGAAATAGTTATTCAAGAATGGACTTTAATACATATTTGCGTAACCACATTCTTAACATTATTTGACAAAATCATGTTATTTATCCAGATGTTCAAATCAAAGACTACATCAATTTCAAATATTCCATATTGGATTGACAACAGTCTGGTTTATCGAGACTAACAGAGATGTGTAAAATACAAATGCAGTCTTGTTTAAACACTATAAATAACTGAATCAAAGGAAACAAAAACAAATAACAAAAATTAATTATAAAGGATCATTGATAATATATATCTATTTGTAATGGATATATTGGCAAATAATTTTGCCTTGATTTACTGTTCTGTTTCCAGCTATTTTCTCTTAAATTTTATTCCATAATTTTTTTAGGCTTTTTCCTATTACTTCAATCTGTTTTTCCATATATATTTAGGATTCTTTTGAGAACATTGTTGAGTCATCAGATTCTCTGCATTTAATATCCAATAAATGATCATTTCTTAATTTGTGTACTCTAGTGGTGTGATTTACCAAACAAACTTTTTTTAAATTAATTAATTTGTCCGTACAAACAAATTATAACATTTATCGTTCTATAGAAAGGAGAAATTTATAATAATTTATACATTAATATTTATTCAAATAATAATTCTAGAAACAGCCACTAGTTTATATTGCAGTAATGACCACAATATAACACAATATAAAAAAATATAATATCCGGTACAATCGCCCCTATACTTATATATATATATATACAGTCTAGACTTCATGAATGAGCTTTTGAGGGTTCATATTGCAAACTATTTTATTCAGTAGTGCATCTAAACCGTACCACTTTTTAACACGCTCGTCTGTCACAAGCATTTTTTACTCAGTCCATAAACAGCACAGACTGCGTGTGACATTTACTAACAATTGTTTGCACTGGCTGACATATTATAAACATCATCGTCATTCAGTTTTAATGACATGCTGTCTTATTGAATGATTGAGCCACGTTAGATGCAGCAGAATAATTTAAAGCTAGCTCGAAAGAAGTGCCGATTATCTAAGTAAATTCAGTATAATACATAATTCATCAAGGTATGTTTGACACACAGCTGGTTACAGCTTCAGTTTACACATTATAGATCCTTATCTTGTCCATTTAAACAAGAACTGATGCTTTTTGTGAACCTCTTTAGTATATCGGGTGTCTATACTGTTAAAATGACAAATGACAATTATGTTTAAGCCTATGTATAATTATTGCAACCACTGGCTTGTTTCTATAGGAGTACATAGTACTAGTAAAAAGATAAAAGTTTATTTGCTTTTAACAACACCACTGGAACACATTGATTAGTAATCAGTGGTTATTGGATATCAAATGCATGGTTATGTGGAAACTTGGTCACAGAGGAAACCCACTGCTGCGACATAGGCTATTCTTGCCAATTAACAGCAAGGGATCTTTTATATGCACTTTCCCAAAGACAGGATAGCACACACCACAGTGTTTCATGAACATGGATCACCCATTTGGAGGGGAAATAACCCAATGGGTCAACTGAGTAGGATCATTTCTTCGACCTCAAGAGGACATTCTTGCACTACTCTACGTACTGTTAAGAAAAAATGTAGGCATATAATTGTTTTGTAAATCATAGAACTGTCATACAAATTTGGTGAAAATTATTTAGAGTTAAATATTCTTCACATATAATATATATATTAAAAAAGTAAACTACCGGTATATTTTAAGTACATTAATAAATGTTTGACAAATCCTGCAGTGATCGATCCTTCAACCTCAGGCACCTGAGACGAACACTCTAGCACGAGATGAATCCTGCTTCTGTATTTAATATTTAAACTTGATGTATTTAATACAGTCTTTCAATGTCATCGTTTTTTACAATCCAGAATTTGTTTTTACTATCACGACTTTAGCAATGTGTTCAGCACTATCAGCTTTGACATTAATTGCTTCAACGTGGTGTGATTAATAGCCATAGAGCCAACTTGTTTATTTTCCTGGATTATAATGTGTCATCGATGTTTATTTATTGTCATTGTAGGTTTCCTTTTTATATTTACCACTGTGTATGTGATAGATTATTATTAAATGACACAATTGATTGGTCAGCACTATTTTTTGCACTGTTGGCTAAACCTGTTGATGAGTTTAAATTTGTATATAGCAGAATGTTATGATTGTAGTTAGTTTCTGTAACAACATTATAATTATTCTGTACAATTATTAGTTTTTAGTTCATCAATTTAAAAAGTTTAACATACACATTAATACTTGAAGCTTTGCAACATTCTTAAACCTGCAATAATTGGACCAGCACAGGATAATGCATCGTTACAAAGTTAATGACTTCTTCTTTGCGTTAGCTACAAAGTTGATGACTTAGGTTCACGTACTTTTTTTAAGACTGTATGATGTATGAGTGTATATAACTTGCAATAGCAGGTGAAAAAATGCCATCCTGTCTGGAAAAGTGAACATATAAGATCTTTTGCTTTTTAGTAGTAAGATTAACCTATGTGGCAGCATCAGTTTACTTCTGAAACCATGTATCAACATAGCAGAGTCTTTGTCATCCAATAGCCGATGTTAAGCAGACCAATTAAATTTTTTATTTCAACACCTCATTAACTAAGTTTGTTACCAAACGTTTCCACACTGCCACATCACTTGACAATAGCAGTGTCCTTAGAAGTGTTCTAACTATTTACATGCGTGTTTTGGCAATCTATTTGTATGGCGTTGACTGAGCAATTTTGGGTAATATAATGATATTTGATCATTTCTGCTGATTATAATAATCATCATAATTATATTAAATGTATTCAATTCGTAGATAAAAAAGAACAGTGTTTTGTCTTCTGTTTATATGCAAATGAATTTGCATGTAACTTACTCAGGTGAGTGATTCTCTTTAAGAGCTGAAAGTGCGGGAACAAGGTGCTTGCTTGCTGCTGTTAACAAACTAAACATTATCCTGTGTAATAGAAACCGATTTTTTCTCTTGTGATCTGTGGCAGTGCAACACCACACACAACTTTCTGCTGGATTGTGACACTGTCTACAACTGTACAAGCTTAAAATAGTTGGACCAGAAATATTTTCAGGCCTGCCTGCTGTAATTTGGCATAATGGTTGATGTGTTTGCTTTTCAAGTTAACAACAAATAAGAGGTGTTTTTATTCACAAAGTTAGCCCCAATTCACTGAGGTGAAACGGACTATCTGAGAGTCTGGGTTTATAATTATCTAGCTTGACAGATCCCTGTCTTATGAAGGTGATCCTATCACTGTACATGAAAGACCCCCCACACACCCCTGCCTCTCTTTAATATCTACCGTTCAGTCTGATTTGCGCAATGGATGACCTTGACTCGGCTATGTTTAGAGCTGATATCATAGTGGCTGGATTTGTGTGTATGTCTGTCTCACTGTAAGTTGTGTGTTTATGTTGAGACGGAATTATCTTACTATACACTGGATTAAATGTTTATCATAAAATTCATGATGAGTGGTTTATTAATTATGTCAGTAGTTCATGATCAACAGTTTGTTTTGTCTGTAATTCATGACTTCTTATCCTCTGAAATCTACAATAAAAACAAATAATTATTCACACAAAAATGATTCCAAACAGACTATAATTATATTGATATGTGATGAAATTATTAATGTATTATAATTACATATGGTTTTTGTTTTTGTTTTGTGGACCTGGGTGGAGTAGAATGTTTTGATAAGGCAGAAATTCCAACCTGAGAGACAGAATCATTGTATCTAGCCTGGTATTAATGTATAAAAAAGTGTTGTTTTTTTAATATCCTTGGACATGACATTGTATGTTCAGCAATATTTGCTAAGATGCAAAAACCTTTACGTCCGTGAATGATATATTGGAAAAATGTACAATGCATAATTCTGCAAGGAAAGGAAAATCAGTTTTTTAAAACGGTTACTATGCTGTTGAAGAAATTTGACCTTTTTATGATATCGTGGAGTTTCTATGGCAATGTTACATCTGTGTTGAGCCATTCTGATAAGAGATGAAATACTTAATAAATATTTGCATTGTCTCAAATCTTTTCTTCTTTGTTATAAAGGTCGATAATATTATTGGGGTTTTTCTGGTTGTAACATTGATATTGGCTGCAAATCTTGGCCAAGCTTTCCATACATTTACACTCATTTTGACTGTATATGCTGGAATTATTTATTACGCATAGATTTAGATAGAAATTGCTAAATTGGTGGTACTGCATCTGGATACTTACCTATGGGCGTGGCAGATCTCTAGATCAGTGGTACCATACTGCAGGGGCGGTATTTATCAAACAACTTAAGTTTTTCGTAAGTTTTTACCTAAGTTTCATTAAATTAAATAAGGTAAGACAACAACGTAAGCTTAAGTTTTTGTAGAATTCTTAAGACCCCTCAAGAGGAAACTTAAGACACAATCATAGAGACTTAAGTTTTTTCTCAGATTTAAGTCTTATTTCTGACTTAAGTCGCTTGATAAATATCGCCCCAGCTGGGTACTTAAGGTGTGTGAGATGAAAGGATCGACCCACCACAAACCCATTACAATCATAGTTTTTCTTTTACTATCGCAGCAAGTGGTCATCGACTTGTACAGTTATCAAAGACTGTTGTATGTGGGAAGATACATATAAAAGATTGCTTGATGCTAATCAAAAAGAGTAACCTATGTGGTTGCAACATGCTTCCTCTGATACCAAGTGTGGTTTTTACATCTTGAATAGCTGACGATTAATGAATCAATCATAGTGATGTTGTAAAACCAAAACAAGTGACCTAAAACAAACTTGCGCTATAACAATCAAGAAACTATTTCTATGCTATATATATTTTTCTCTTTTCACCTCGTCTGGCGTAGTACAAGTTCAACGTTCCTTCAGGTTGACTGGTTTATATTTCACCTTTTGGCATGGGTAGCAGGGTACAAGTGTACATGGTTTTCAAATAGTTGTCCCAAATACTGCTTGATGTTATCAGTGCTTAGTGTTAATTGTTGCCTCCGTGACATAAATCATGTTTATTAGACACCTGTACACTCGGGGTCGGTAAAGAAGGATTAATCCTGTATAACCAACATATTGTTTGTATACAAAGTTGAAAAGGTGATTGTAAAATTGTCCAGCGTGGTAACTGGAGTAAATGAGTACATGATGGGGATAAAGATAAAATTTGGTTAATGACACCACTAGAACACATATATTATTAATCAGCAGTTTTTGGGTGTCAAATGCACGGTTAGTCATAGAGGATACCGGTTGCCGTGACATAGGCTACTCTTACCAAATAACAGCAAGGGATCTTTTATGTGGGTAATTCCTTTACTCAGTACCAGAGACAATGTGAAGTAAAATGAAACCTTGATACATGTATTTTATATACATCGAATTGATAAAAAAATAATATTTTTCATGTTATAACAAGTAATAGTACACAACCCAGAAACATAATAAATTAAATATGCTAATTAGGCCTTAGTTTAAAGCTTCTTTTGGTAAAACAAGGGAAACAACTTCAGTGTGGAAGTTTAATACAAATTATTTGGGACTACAAAGTCAATATATTAGTCCGATGGACTAGGTTTTGTGTGCGAGATGAGATGAGCTATGGTAGGTAGTTCAGTTGTTAAATAGGTGGCGTCCGGGTGGATCTTATTGCAGGTAGATCAGGAGATAAACATCTACAGACCTGTATGTATGTATGTAAGATGTACCCTGGGGAGGTGGAAACTACAATCTGGTAATAGGAGTTCTGTTACAGTTCATCAGACAGGGTCGTGATGTGGTCTCACCCAGTATGGAGTTACAGAACTTCTGATTGAATGTGGGACCAAAACTGACCCCTTGTCAAGCCAAAATCCACAAACAAATGTACATCCTGTTGAAGTGACTCAGCCAAGTGGGAAAATGACAATTGGATACCCCTGTATTTGAAGAGAATTAGTGTTAAATAGCGGTGTATGACAGATGGCTTATGCTAGAATAGTTCAACTCCCTTATATCGCCAGCACAAGTATATTCCATACAAAATTTTGTTTGTATGAAATACGAAGAGATAAAGAGAACTCTTATACATGTATATAAAATAGCCTTTATATGAGATGTATGTAATTATTTCAATAATAGGAGCTGGGAATGAACAATGATCACTAGAATAACCATTGTCCATTCTTTCGTTCATCCATTTCATCCAATTCATTCATTCATTCATTCATTCATTCATTCATTCATTCATTCATTCATTCATTCATCCATCCATCCATCCATCCATCAATTTATTCATTCCATTTGGTTTATTACTACATCAAGTTTTATAATTTAATTATTTGTAAATGACACATAGTGTCAGATTAATAGTTTCTGGGGCGAGCCTTTTTTAAGATACTGATGATAAAAATGAAGAGATACTCAGAATTGCATCCAGTAAAAGATCCCTTGCTGTTATTTGGTAACAGTAGCATATGTGGCAGCAGTGGGTTTCCTCTGAGACAAAGTGTCAATATAACAATGTGTGATATTTAATTAATAACCACTAATTAAAATAATCAATGTGTTCCAGAGGTGTCGTTAAATAAGCAAACTATCTTTATAACTTTCCTCCAAAATGCTCTAGATTTTTACTATTATACAGACAAGGAATTAGAACATTTATCTCCTTTCAGCTATGGGTAATAAATACACATTTATATCTGATTAATTTAGAATATTTCTTATATTTCTTTATAACAATTAGGTTTATTTATGGTTTCTGTTTTTTGTTTTGCAGGGACTTGAAAATGGAGAACATTATGTTGGACGAGAAGAGGAAAAATATAAAAATTTGTGGTAAGAATACATTTAATGTTTGTCCCAATTCGCCATGTACCTAACCAGTTGTGTGTCTAAGGGTATGATGTAAAAGCCATGTTCGGATTAACGATTTACAGCAGACAACACACATGTTATTGCCGAAACTACGTATGACTGCACTAGGCCTATCCGTGAAGACTAGTAATATTGTTTCATGGATGTTCATGTTATATGTTCATAATTTTGCTTGTCACTTGAAATAACTGTTTATATAACAAATAAATATATATATATATACGTATCCCGAATCATACTCCAAATAACTTGTGTACGGACTATATAGTTAATAGATCGATCCTCCCAAGTAAACCATTTGTTTTTTCTTGTTCCAACCAATGGTCAACAACTGGTACATCAAAGTCTCTGGTTTGTGCTGTCTTGTATGAAAATTGCATATAAAAGATACCTTGCTACTAATCAGTAAGAATAGCCTATGTTGTCACAATGGGTTTCTTCTGAGACAGTGTTGAACTACACTGATTAGAGATCCAATCGCCAATAATTACCGGTATTAATCGATGTGCTACAGTGGTGCTGTAATCAAACCCACTTTATCTTTGTATCTTCAATTAGTCTGGGCATTCTTTATACTATTGTCCAGTAAACTGCTAACATCACGGTTGTTGTGTGGGTGAACGATCGTTATTGTATGTTCAAACTAAGGCATTTGATTAAGCAAATGTGTGACAGCGAATGGCGGTGTGATAGACGACCAAGATGCTGCACAGCTAATTTTATCTAGGTTCTGATTGGAAAAGGATGCAAAATTTGCATTTTCCAGTCCAGATAGATTGTTAATGATGCTGTAATCCCAGCACAACACACACTATCTTCTATAAGCCTGATTGGATGTTGTCGGTGTAGTCAATTCTCGGCTGACAGAAAGGAAGAAAGATAAAGTTGACATTTTGAACTGGAGTTCAGTATTGCATATTCTACTTATGCATGGCTGCTCCGACCGTATTGATTTTCACACAACGCAGATTGTTCAGCTTAGCACAAACACGACATTAGCAAACCCAACAAGTTGGAGATTCTTTAAAAGCCGTTTGTTGTTTCCTGGTAATATAATAATGAGTGTGTAATATCTACCAATCAGACAGTGTCTTTATGATTGCAAAAATAAAAGGAAATTACATTTTATCAGAACGTTGTTTAATTAACCCTTTCGAGATTGAGTTATTTTTTATATGGTCTGCCAAGACTGAGTTCGTTTTATGATATTTAACTTTTACACCAAAACATCAGTCATAACAACACAAATAGGTGTGATCCTACCCACCTTATAATTTTATCCCCGTACTCAAAATATTTCATTGCTAAAATAGAAAAATAAAATAAAATTTTAGAAACATAATTATCTATAAATATTAAATATATATATTTAAAGCAAATAGAATGCTAATGAGGTCTAGTATTATGTCATTGATAATGTAACTATATAATATACACATATCACATTGTGAGTAACAGAACTGATGACAAGTTCTAAAATACAGTAATGTAACCTCACCCACAACCACTTTCTCATTCTGAACTAATACTGGACCAGACCATGTTTATTATGCACAGTGAATTGCTCTATATGATTTATAACACACAATACCACTGTCATGACATTTTTATTAATTGGTAAATGTGAATTAAATGGCAGCAAGAATTATTTATTTTTTAGCAACAATGCAAATTAATCACATTGGTGTGATACGAATGAAAATGAAATATTATGAGGTTTTTTTCTAAATGACAAATTGCTGTGAATCTACTCAACCTGAATGATGTAATATGTAGACAATAATTTAATAGTAATGAGGATTTACAAATTATCTGTCCCTCGTGAAATGAATGTTAACATTAATTTTGCGAGAGACAGATAATCCGTAATTCCAAGTGTCTAGTAGGTTATTGAATTTATTACCCATAACCAAGCTTAAATACATGTAGTTGCTTAGTCATCTTGCTACATGTATATAGCAAAAGCTAAAACACTTATTTTCTCATTCATTCTCACTGAAAAAGCTTCAGTCAGTCAGTCAGTCAGTCAGTCAGTCAGTCAGTCAGTCAGTCAGTCAGTCAGTCAGTCAGTCAGTCAGTTAGT
>JAULBR010089660.1:0-12523 GCA_032355825.1 Melanodrymia aurantiaca
TTCGCTGTGGAGGATCGATCTCTCGACCCATCCCGCCACAAGCGGACATCTTACCTCTGAGCTACATCCCGCTCCTGTTTTCCAATGTATAAGTAAGGAATATTTAACATCTATACAAGTTCGGGAGCAGGACTAGTTTTTGAAGGATATAATGCTTTTCGAAAATTATATTGCAAATAACCAACCAAGATACTATTGGAAGGAGTGGGTTTAAAGGGTTACAAAATTCTGTATAAAACACAACACTTTATGCCATTAGGAACTTAAATAGATTTTAAAACAAAACATGGCTACCCACAATGAACTAGATATAAATAAAACACTAATTCTTAGTAGTATACTAATAACATACGAGTTTGGATTTGATGTGTTTTGGCAACTCCTCTCCCTCAGCCCACAAGTCATCACGTCTAAATGTTTTAAGAAAGCCATCTTCGAATTCAACCTGAACATAAAACAAACATCATTACAAGTTTGAATGAAAATACAACTGAAAGATAGATACAAATAGTATTTACTGAATTCCTGCGATTCGGACTCGGCTTTATTTCTTCACTCTTCTTTTGTACATAGAATATTATAAGATTCATTAATATGGATTCAGCGATTCTGACAAATTATTTAAAAAACGTATCTTGTCTATTGCCACATGCAGTCAGATACATGTGGTCATGATTAAATCAAAGCAAGTTTCCTAAAGGATTAAAGTCATCCCAGCTAGAAACAAATTAGCCGAGACAGGGTTATTGCAATACATTAGAATAAACGTACAGTGAAAATATCCTGATTGTTGACTCTTCGAAATATTGCTCCATACACTTCATCATCAGTCCATTTAATTTGTACACGCTGGTCTTCTTCTGGCGGACCATTCAGCAAGCAGTCGTGACTCTGATAAAACAACACATTTATTACGTTACATTTGTCATTTAACACAATACTTCAAATTGATCACAGTTTTGGCTGTCGAACAAACAGAAAAACAATGATGTTGCCTCTAAAATTGAGAGACTTTAAATGAGTTATATAATTTTATTTTATTTAATAACTAGAAATCATCAATCGTTAATACAAGAAATGCTAAGGAAACACAAATATTGAATGACAATTAACTAGCCATGTTCCTTCAATGAATTCTGTGACCATAAGCTTATATATTTTGTAAAAGAAAAGACTCACTACAATATCTTCTGGAAAGAGGTTATCGCTGAATGACCCATCATCAAAATCAACTTCATAGTATGTTTTCCGCTTGATCTCGGTTACTTCTGCCTGGTAGAATCTCCCATTCTTGTGCTTAGCAAGCACTCTATCGTGTTCATCGATGTCTATCACATGTCTAGGTTTAACCTGAAAGTTAACAAACGTGTAAATTAGATTAAGCTTCATTGAGATATAATACATTAGACTAATTAAATCAGCAAAACAAAACCGTGTTCAAAATTTGCATTTAAATTATTTGTAAAAAATTGAATTATTCCTTATGCATGTATTATGGGCTAACATTTGGAAAAAGTTTAATAATTTAAAAAAAACGGCCAGTTTTTTTGTAGGTCAAATTTGAGTTAGTGTTTCTCATTGATACCAATCATGCAAGTAAACTGGAGAAAATGTGTCACATCGTATGTTAAATTGACATGGAATGATCCAATGATAGCGTTCTCTTAACCTCAACATGTTTGTAGAATGTGATAGTTTGGTTTCTTTCAAGACGTTCAAGGATAGCGTAAACAGTAAAATAACCTTTTCCTTCAAAGCTGCCATGTGTTTTTGACATGTGATATATACAGGATATGGCCAGTCACTTGTTTCGAAGCGCACACCCGCAGCATGAGCACAAGTCACGTGGAACGCCTGTGTACATCTACCAAGTGAGCACTGTGTACAAGCTGCGTCCGTACTCCACATCTTCGTTAGCATTGAACAATGACTGCACTTCTACAAACAAATCAACTCGTTTCACTAGAAGAGCATCAGGAAATCACAGTAAAATTACAACATGCAGACATTACTTATATTATCACTAAATTAACTGGTAATTAAATAGTTTAAAATGACCATTGATAATTTATTAAAAATTAAATGTGACCACTGGTTAGAATGGGAAATAACCCAACGAATCCCCTAAGGAGAATTGTTCCTTCGACCTATCGAGCCGCAGGCGGACGATCTAATGCTGAGCCACACCCCGCTCCTCATCACTAACAAATACACCAGAGAACCGTTCTAAAGTTTTATTATGTATTTTGAATTCATCTGTATCCAACGAGAGAAATCACCCAATGGACTAGGCTACACTTTTAACATTGTCTTTTTGTTTGTTTTTAATGTATAAGTAAACCAATACTTATTATTATATACTCTAAATTACATAAGGGCTGTACATACTAGTTTTAATCTGGCTTCTGTCAATCTGCCCATGTTTACAGGTTCTCTCTTCTTCACATCCTGAAAGTGAACGTCTGTTATGGCCAGAGCACAGATTATGTGTATCCAGCGACCATCTGTTGTAGGCTTCATGGCTCCACCACGTAAAAAGCACAGTGCACAATCCTAAAATTACAACAGAAACAAAATTAAATTCATCTGTCTCCAAACTCTTGAACGTCTTTGATCTAACTGTTCATAAATACAAGATAAAGGAATAGTTGTATAATAACATACCAGTAATTTTAATCAATGGCGATTTCATGTCACACATGTATTGTTTAACAATACAAGGTCGGAAGAAGAACAAAATTAATATTGCCACATAGGATACTCTTTGCGTGAGAAAATGAAACAAGCTTCAAAATTTATAAAATTCAGGTTTTAAATTTAAGTCTGGAGTTCAAACTTTATTAAAGTTTAGCCTGAAGAACGTTTATAAGCATGGGTGGAGGGGGTGTGGGTGGGGGAGGGCTAGAAGAGTAGCCTGTGATTAAAAGAATAACCTACAGCTTGTGTGATATGATTAATACATCTGGTACATTTCCATGGCTCGTCCTCAGGAACCTCAGCCACACCATAGCAACCTTCAAGATAAAAATATACAAATAGTGAATACAGTACCGGTAATCTAAATATACATAACAGGTAAGAGTATGTAAACAAATTAAATGGGATGGGGGGGATTTATGGTATATCACTAAAATGTAAAATAGGAAAGCTGTTCTACAAGCATTCCAGCACAGTTCATCCCTGTCACACTCGTTAAGTTCGTACATTTAGTTTTTAATTAAATAACAAGGTAAGTTATTCATGATTTACCAATTATATACTATTCTTCTGATTAGTAAATGTTTTTAATAATGGTTGAACAAATTAAAGGCAAATTTGTTTTAACATTTATTAAATATTGAAAATATTAAGAGGAACCTACTGTACTGCAAATGAATTTTATATCCTCTGCAAGTGCTATTGGCATTTAAATTGATGTACTTACTCATCTAGAGTGACTTAGGTTTGTCTATTTGTCAACACTTCAAGATCTCTTAGAAAGTGTTTTTGTTTACTAGTATAATAAAACATTACAAAATTTAAAAACTACAAAATAGAAAATCAGCCATCCGACTCAGATTTAGAATCACTGTGTAACAAGAGAAACTAAGAAACATGACATGCAATTGAAAGTAACATACTTACTTGCATGCACACACACTTTACATTTAGCACAGACTAAAAGGGAACTGTAGCCATCAGCATCAAGAATAGGTGAGGCGACAAATGGATTTGGGTTCACACTACTCGCAGCAAAACAAATTTCTGGAATCATTGGCATGGACTGTTTCGGTATAGGACTTTCAAAGGAAGAACATGGCTGTGTAAAGTCAACATCTACCATTTCCTGTTGAAAACAAATCCATAATGAAAGGAAAATAAAAGATATAATTTGCTAGTAAATTTATTTAACACAGGTAGCATGGGCCAAATGTTTTAATCATTTTTAGATCAGCCAAATGATATTTAATAAGATTGGTGCAGTCAGTTTGTGGTGAAGTTGATATGAAAACACACTTGTCAAAAAGAAGAAGAAACATGTCTATAACTGATATAATGTATTATGGAAAACATATAATCATGACATACAAAAGATCAAATATTTTGTATTAGTATTTTTTTTCTGACAATACTTAACCTGGAATATAATTGTATACTCTTTCTGTGCTCAAGGTATGAAGTTGTACAAAACAATTATCAAATTAAGAATACCATTGAAGAACATTTAAGGCTTTCCAACAGGGAACTATGAGAAATATGATAAGACAAACATTTATACAATATTACAATAATAGTTAACTGTACCTTAAAGTTAACTGCTTTAACAAAACGAAGCAATTTTACAGTAAATGAAACTTAAAACATTAATAAACATCCCTAGACATGAAATGAAATACACCTATCTGACAGATAGAAAGGAGAATAAGAGGTAGAGTTATCCAACCAGTTCATGGATCGATACCCATGGGTGCCTCAATCTGGCCAGAACTTGAGCACAGTACGAGTATATACAATGTTAAGTTATCAGAAAAAGTTTTAAAAAATTGTAGCCAATAAACTTACTTCAAATGGTTTGAAGAGATTACAGATTGAACAGTATGGTTTATGATGTGACATGAATTCATTGAAGTTGATCTCAATGTCCAGACTATGTGGATTCTCTTGCCACATAGGTGTCAGGAACTTGGCCCATCGATCAGGATGAAGAAATACTTTAGGCTTGACGATGACCTCTTGTGATTCTAAAATAATCCAACGATAAAGATACGTAACTACAAAATAGCACTGAGCTGCAATATTTATATAAATTCCAAAACAAATAATAAAATAGTAGCCATATGACTTGAGCAATCATTCAAAATATACATCTTATTAATAATATAAAGGATTCACTTAGGTAGTCAAATCGATAAGGAAGATCATAATATGTCATGAATTCTCACAAGAACACCATTGTATATTGTACATAAACACACTATAATATATTATATAGTAATATAATAGGTTATGTGATATTGAAACTTACATTTCACTCTATGGCTCACTCAAGACAAGAATTAATTATAAACCAAACAAAACAGGTTTAATAATTATTAAAAAAATTTATAGTAAAATTTTTTGACTTAGCGATTGGATAAATTGCCTTCATACAGGACCAGGCCATGTCACAGCATTACATGTTAATTTGTTCACGGAATTAAATTACCTCAAATAAAATGTGTACCTATGACAAACAAGTTTTATTGAGTTTAATAGAACTTTTCAATAATTTACCTTTCACATCTTCATTAGAGAAAGAGGTTTTCTTTTTCCGACAGGCACCATCCTTTTTTGATTTCAGTTTATTATCCTGAATGAGAGTTTTTTCATTTTCAGAAATAATTTTGCTGATGCAGCTTAATGATAAATTTTCTGTTGATGATGATGAGGATGATGATGATTCTTCTCCTTCTTCGTCTTCTTTAGTAGTAGTAGGGAGGGAAATACATGTAGTGCCCTGTGAAGAAAACAAACAATTATATTAGCTATCTACACATTCACTCCAAACCTCTGCACTATAAGATAATTAAGGTAACTACAATGCAGGATTTTTAATGTCCACAAAAGTGTGTATTTTATATTTCTTCTTTAAGCATAGTTTGCAAATTATGTACTCAATAATAACTAGCAGAATTTGACAGACAAAACATCAATTTATGCTAAACTTGTTACACCGATTAACATAAATATAAAAATTATTTCTGGTATGGAAAGATTGATGAGATCGAAAAACTATACAACTGATTAATCTTTTCTAGATAGTTAACCAAGTGGAGATGATATAAATGGTCATATATCAGTAAAGCATGGACTTTGACACGTAACTTTAAAAAAAACCAGTGTCCTACATATTAATTAAAAGTTGTTTTTAAAAACAACCTAAAGGATTTTAAAATGTCATCAAAGCACAAAAATTACTATGAATTTGATATTAACCCATAAAGTGAAAATGTAAAATTGTGATAAGTCAATTTATCAAGTGTGCTGATTATCCTGGTTTGCACGAGGTACATACATGTATAAGCCAGTTATGTGCTGTTTTATTGACTTATAAATAATACATCTGCAAATAGCAAATTTGTTTGCCATGTTAGCACACTCTAAGACACCAGAACCCATTTAATAATGTCACCGTTTTCAAGTTTAGCCCTTAAATATTCAAGATGCTGCACCGGAACAGGATTTGGAGCATATTTTCCATATTCCTTATTAGTGTCAGGCCGTTATGCATGAAAAACCATTCCTCATTAGTATCAGGTTATTATGCATTAAATAATATAATCCTTATTAGTGTCATTACAGAGTTATGTATTCATGACACAATGTATTTCTTATAAGTTATTAGTGCCAATTCCAGCTATGCATTTACACACCAAAGTATACTAACAAACAAATAAGCAACAAATATCTAAGCCCAAGCTGATTACATATAATTTAATTATACATTAATGTTTTCCAAACTATTACAACAATTATACCATTAATATACCGGTAGTTTTAATATCAAATGCATTTACATTATCTTAGCAGAATTTTATTTTTTCAGTAGACATTATTTCAGTGATTTGTAACTAAACTGGAGTTAAAAATGATCAGAATCAGCTAATATTTGGTGAAAACATTTACAATTATTATAAATATAGCATATACAACATATATACAGGTACATAATTATGCAATATATACACAGGTATATTGACTTGTAAAAAAAAAATGTACACAGCATAGCAAAACTGCATATGTGTACTATGTTAATTAACAGTTGAAAAAATATGAAAGCTCAAAGCACAAAGGTATGTTGTTGAATTTTTGTGCATTATTGTTCATCATTTATGAATATGCTGAATTAGAAGAATTCAAGTGGTATTATCATGAGAAGTAATAGAAGGTTGCATACGAAATCAATGCAGTTGCATACCCTACATGTATTTAATAAAAAGCTCCCAGCAATACATGTATTCTGTTGTCAATATAAAAAAGAAATGACATTTGTTACATTGTTCGACGTTTCCTTTTCTTTCAATGTGGATCAACTTTGTATTTTAAAAACTATATCCTTCAGGTATGTGATGTCGGAGACAAGACAAAACCAAAACCAAGACAACATGAAGACAAACATAAATGGGAGGTCTTAGCCTCATATTTACACTTAACAAAAAAAAAGTATTTTACTCGTAAACTTCAAACAGCATTCAAGATTCTGTGTGAACAACAAATAATGATTTTGTATACAGAATACAACTTGATTCCAGTGTACATCGGACAAAAAAAAGTCTAACTCACAACTCTGCTCATTAAGGTCGTGTCTTGGGCATGCATCCGACGGTCGAAATACATGGACAGGAAATGGTTGAACATCTTTGGTCCATTCATCATCGAGGCCATTAAAATCGTCAGAGCTGTTGCATTACATAAGGGATTTATCCAGGCATTCTGTGATACTAAACATAAATGCGTTCCCAAAAGCAAATGACGCTAAAAATTCCTAATTTATAGACTAAAAATACCAAAGTTTGTGTACAAACATTTTTGTCCAATTAATTTTGTTCTCAATTTGAAATAGAATTGCATTAAAATGTTCCGATCCCATTAATCATAGGTTCCAAATGAAAACTCCTGGATAAATCCCTGGACGTATGGACCACACCCACATACTAACCTCCCAATAATAACTGCTGCTTGTAAGTGCATAACTAGTGCTAGTACATTTCGCAATCACTGGGGAATTGGTAGTGCATTAACAAAATGTCTAAGTATTGTAAAAAAAATGTTTGGCAAAGTTAATCTACTACAACTAAGAAATTTCTAGGAAAAAGCAGATGTCAATGAACGAAAGTCAAATCGTGGAAATTATGTCATTCAAGTGTTGCTGTCAGTTGGAAATGGAACCATAAAAGTTGGAAAGTGATCTCCAAGAAACTATAGTTCAATATACAAACCAGTTTGATGGGGAATTGAAAAATGTTATCAAGTATGGTGGCTTACATCCAGTAGAAAATTTGATTTTAATAACTGGTTTGAAAATATGATAGTTCATTCCTAAGCATGATTAAACATATATATGTTGAGCTATTTTGTATAGAAGTCTTGATAAAAGCTTAACCAAGCGACTATGTGTGCAAAAAGCAAGTTAAAAAGGGAGAAAAAGTAAAAGGCAGTTAACATAGATATCAATACATAAATACTGGGACACAAAGTACTGTAAAAAGAAAGAAAACAGAAGTTACATGTACCAAAACAAATGCAGTAAAAAGATGCAATATATACCTTGTTACCTGAAATTGGCGATTGCACAATACCATCACCCCAACTGTTCATCACGTTACCAACACCACGGTCATCATCACCAGAGCCGTTTCTGTCCAGTAACGAGTCACTAACAGTAACACTGTTTCTGGGATGAGACACATACATATGGTCATAACATCCACTAAGAGGAAAACTACTTGCTGACAAACCATCAGAAACAGGATGTAACACTTGGCTGGAGCTTCTCACTGGAGTATTAGCTGCGGTACTCATAGCACTATACATGTATTGAGGTGGTGACAATGTGTGGTTTGTACGACTACTGTCACTTGAAAGAGGACAAGTTGTGGTTTGCAATGACATTACCTTGCTATTTGAAGGACTCGTGTGGGACACCTGCATGTTAGGCTGAGGTACAAGATGCGATCGGACAGTCATTGGCTGCAACAACTTCCTATGGTCTGCATTATTATTTAGTTTTGGCCTTACATTTAAGTTATTTTCCAACGTCACATTCCCTACCAATGAGATCAAGTTATGGTTTGGTAGCACTGGATCTGCACAAGCAAGAAAAGATTCAGGGCCACTCGTAACATCCCGACTGCTAGAAACACATGTAAGCTTTGTAGCAGTCCTATTTGGTGATTTGCATGTAGAGTTTAATCTTGTGGGGTTAACACAAACACCTGGAACTCTTGATGGGCTACCTGTTCCAGTTAACAAAGTATGTGAATTTGTCAAAGGAACCATTGTAGTAGGAACAGAGATAGGAAGATTATCAGGAAGGACCATTCTCAAAGGACTTGTCAGAGCCTTAAACCTAGCATTGGTTACTTTGTTAACAGGACTGCAAACAACATTTTGATCTGCACAGACAGGTTGAAGGTTGCGAGGATTCAAATGTGTGCCACCATTGATGATGAACTGAGGCTGCAGAGTGGCTGTGTTAACATTGGATATGTTAACTGTTCTTTTACGGTTTACTTTGGTAGGTACAAGCAATGATGGTGACTTGCTAAGTATTTGAGGAGTCTGTATTGTAGTAACTACTTGTGCTCCACTATGTCCATACTTCACAGGAGACTGCATAGGCAAGTATGCAGATCTGAAAACAGTGTTTGCCATTTGACTACCTGTACTAGATAACATATTTGGTGCTGATGTCACAGATGCCTTAGCCATGTTCCCAAGGTTTGCACTCGCAGTCGTGTTTAACATGAGATGAGGTGTTGATACTGGTGATGAATGAACTACAGGAACTGCAGAGGTAGGACTGCAAGGACTTTTCAAAATGTTTTCAGTCTGCTTTTGTCTACTGCAAATCGGTATTGCTCGGCTGTCAGCTGCATTCACCGTAGCATGCATCAGAGGGTATGTGTGCATTCCATCAACACCACTATTTAACTGAATACCTCTTGATTTTCCCAGCACATTTACTTGAGATTGGCATTGCCCAAACTGTTGTATTGGCATATTCTTGTATGATGCTGTCGAGGAAGGAGTAATGGCAGGATGTTTCTGCAAAATACTTGAAACAGCGCGCACTCTGGAAGCAGTAGTTATGGATTCACCAAACAAAGAACCTGTTGATACCATTGGACTGGCAACAGTCGAAAAAGTATTCTCTTTGGAAGTAAAACGGTTAAAATCCAAAACAGTTGTAACTGGAACACCTCTATCACCAACAATGTGTGAAATTTGAGCTAATGGAATAACCTTTGATGTATGAATATGATCTTGTGCAAAAGAACGCTTTTCTCTGGATTTTTGGTAAATTGCAGCTATTGGTTTTAAAATACCTTCTGCAGAGGTTTGGTTTACAGCATTAATAACTCCAGCTGAATTCCATGTTTCACTTGTATTCGGAGCAACTTTACAATGCTCCCCAGATGTCAACACTTGGGAATATTGATTCTGGGCAACGTTACATTCTTGCAGCATTGGTTGTAATAATTGCATGAGTTCAGGTCTAGACTGAATCAAAGCATTTGCGTCCAACTGACCACTTTTAACTTTTTCTTTTAGAAAGTTGTAAGCTAACATTCTTTTATCATGAATTTCTTTATTTCCTGTAACAATAGAGCTGGCAAGTTCGCTTTTAGCTGCACGATTTGCACTTTTTGATGGCTTTTTAGACTTTGGTTTGTTGTTATCAAGAGGAATGACCTTCATTCCTACGACATCCATTTTGATCTTTTTTTCTTCTGGTTCTCCTTCCGTATGTAATCTGGTTTGTGCAGGGACATCCAACTGAGTTGTTAAATTTAAATCTGTTTTTGTCTCAGATTTGCATCCGCTAGAATCAACTCCTTGGGAAATGATGTTTTCAAAAGCAGCTTGAAATGATGACTTTTGCTTTGGTTCAACCGTTTTGGATTCTTTTCCACCACTCTTTGAATCTTTCAGATAGAACTCTATCTTCTTCTTTGCTAAAAGTGCCTCTTCACTTTCCGACGGTCGTTTTGGATACTTGTTGCCAGGTGAAGATCCATGATCATCTGACGGGGACATCTGATCCTCCGACTTGGAATCTGACATACCATCATTATCCAAGTTTTTTTTCTTTTCCTCCTCTTTCTTTTTGCGACGTTGCTTACGTAATTCATTCTCTTCTTCAGTAAGCTCCCTTTTTTCTTTTTTTACCTTGCATTTCTTGTCTGTATCTTGAACTTCTGGCGCCTCTCCTGGTGCAGGGCTAGTAGTCTCCGTCCATCTTACTTTCGCTGCTCCTCGGCCTCTTTTGCGAGATCGTTCCATTTCAGCTAGACTAGATATCGGATGACGTTTGCTAGATACTCTTCCAGAGCTGTTTGCTTCAATCTTTTTCACAGAATCTCTACAACATATAAAAATATTATTTAATATTTGTATAATCGTTGTAAGTCTAGAGTCAATCTGAAATGCTGTGATAATATAGAGAATAAGAGTGCAATTGCACGGGTATAAAAACAAATAACCTACCTAACACCGAAAAGAGGTCATATTAGGTCAAATAATGGCAATCCATGTTTAGTCCAACTTAGGCTTTGTTTTCTTTATGTCAGGCTCATACAATGGTGCAGCTTGTATAACATTTCCAAATGTGAATTATTTAAGCTGTGTAATATACTGTAGAACATGAAATTAACGCGTCACTAAATTTATGCGAGTAAGGGGGGTCAGACTAAAATGTGACATGAATTTAATGCGAGTGGTCTCCCTTTGATATAGTACTTTTTTTAACAACACGTTTGAGTATTACTGCCACTGTGGTAGCTAACACACAAATAAAGACTTACATTGGCTGGCTCAAAACACCCTTCTTGCTGTGGTCCTCTTCAGGGTGAACAGCAATATCTTTTCCTGCTTTCCACAGTTCATACAGATCAGGTTGGAAGCGTTTTACAAAGCAATCCATGCTGATTTTCACTCCATCTTTGTTGCAAACACACTGTAAATAAACATTGTAAACTAAATCTGTTACTCATATTTTCAACCATTTGGCAATGTTTATTTGTCCAGTCTACAATCGTACAGTTCATTAGTCCTTGCAGCAGATACATATATGCAATTTTTAAAATATCAAATCATGTCATTAACCTTTTTGGAATGAAGGGCGATAAAAGTAAATGAAATGGATCTTGTGATATATAAATAATTCCCCACAAAATAGTTCTTATATCAATTGCTCTCAGTGAATACAATTGCGCTTTTGTTATGAAACGTTTGCATTTTTCAATTATACAAGTACTACAGTTAGATTCAAAATGACGTTTAATATAGAGATGTGTAGCAAAAGACATACAGGAACCAGTTATGATTGTGACCTGTGTAAAATTAAAAACATATAGTAAAAAACTTAGTGAGTCGCTCTGTATCATTTTAAATTGAGTTGCGATTATAAATTTGATAAACAAATGCTCAGCAATGTTCATGTATCATTCTAAAATTAAGCTTGACTTTCTATCCAACAATCTGTAACAATATTTTAACTACAAACCATGCTAGGATCAACAATTCTAAGGTGCAGTTTTCAAAAGGTGACGGTGAAAATGCAAATTGTCCATGTCTGACTGATCACACTGTATGCCGAACAAATGGTCAAGATTTAACATGCTCAGCCAGACAACTCAGCCGAGTTCAAAATTCAAATACAAACAATATCTAGTTGAATATATTATTAGCCAGACAATTATAAGGCAGGGCATAAAATTTGAATTTTTAAGACGAACGATATGTCGTTCGTGTGGTTTTAGTGTGCACGAACGATTTTCTT
>JAULBR010089671.1:0-13873 GCA_032355825.1 Melanodrymia aurantiaca
AATGTTCATGTTAGTCACTCGCTAAAGCTCGTGACAAATGAACATTATTTCACTTGGGACGTAAACTTGATACTACAGGGTAACTCGTTTAATATCCTCTATATATTATATTGATGTATTGATATACCATATACTAGTATGTAAACAAACATGGTTTAATTTACCATAGAACTTGGGGCCGATTTCATACAGGGAATTCTCAATTGTAAAAAAACAAAATTCCCAAAACCAACTACTATATAAAAAATGATTACTCTTTTAAAAGGAAAATACCCAGTTACATAAGACATCCTTAATGTTGACTAGGTACGCGAATAAACAAAATAACGAAATTTCCCCTTTTCTGTCTTAACGCATTATTTCCCCCCCAATTTTCCAAAAAAGGACCCTTAAAATGGTCCAGATTATACCCTGTATATGTGCATAAATTATATACTTGTGTAATATGGAAGATGACAGGATTAGGAAATACCCCGGTAAGTAAAATTCCCACCCATCTTCAAAAGAATCCAACAACCTTCCATATTAAAACATTCCATTAATTACAAACAAATACGAAACTATAAATATAATAGACTTACGGTAGTACATAACAGTCCAGACCCCTTACACAAACCCAAAAAAAACCCACACATGCTAACAATATGAAGCAGACGAGTCCTTAATGAATTATTCTTTAAGCTGATTGTGACATGAAGACCAAACTGTTATAAACTTACTTATTGTAAATTGTACAGTTAGAATATGCAATACTTGTCGTGATATATTGCAATATATCAACAACTCCTTTTAGATTCTTGTAACATTTGGAATACAGAATATTATTATTATTATAAATTATTAATATTAAATAGAAATACATCTATAGACTTATAAATATATATCCTATTAAAATGTATGGTATTTATACCAAAGTGTAATATATTAGCTAACTTTATAATATATATATATAATTCTGGTCCTAGAAAAAAAACCGACTGGATCTTGAGACAATTATCCTCTTTTCTTCAGATGTCCTATTTGAACTGAATATGGCAGGCTTTGTTTAACATTAGTGTTCACCTTTAAAGGGTTTTCTCATAATCGGAGGCCATCTGTGCATCTGCTCTTGGTTTAACCAACATGCAACACTAACTTGCATCTTACCTGTCTGGACGGTGGTGTACTGCCTTTCTATTAACAACCAACTTAATTCCATCATTAACTCTGAATCACCTGCTAACACTAGTAACAGACTCAGTGTTAATACATGTACCGGTAGTAGCTGAATATTGGTCAACAAGTACTGTACCATGAAATACATAATTATATACATGTATAGTTGAACATCATAAGTTAACCTAAATAATGTAGCAGAAGAAAGTACAGTAGTGATTACTTGTACATCTTCTTTTTTTTTTGAATACGTAGTTATTATAAAACGTATGGTAATATTTGCTTTTCTTACCCATGTCATTCAAACAATTGAACTATAAATACTTAGTTTAAAAACTTTTGTTTCCATAAGCGTCTGTTTTTCTTTGCGAAATTACAAAGTAAACTTCTTAGATTTGGCACTTGCTTTCATCATTTAAGTTTTCTTGAAAAATGTTGATCTATGCACCTTATTACATATACAATACAGTAACATGTTGATCTTACTAGATTTACACAACATGTAAAACAGAAAATATGCCCACAGAACAAGAAGATGGAAATCTATTAACTGGCAGAAAATTCTCATGCCTCGATTGATTGGGGTAGGTACAACTTGATGTTGGTAGGCTCAGGAAAAATTGCAGTCTGCAAATACAAATTATCAGTACATGCATGCTTGTTACATACATATTAAAATGCTACAATTTGTAAATTTTATGCATTTTTCTGGATGTCATTTTTGTAAGAGAAAAGATACAACCTTTTTTTCATCAACTTTTTTTTTTTAACAATCAATATTTACATGTATTTTCGTGTTAGAATTGTGTTAAAACCACCACCACCTTGCTCAGTCTCTGCCTGGTATACATATCTTTAGTACTACCGAGTGTATTTCTGTTGCTTGCAAATCTATCTTGGCAGCTGGTTTTTATGGCTTCTTTTTTTTACTAAGTAGACATATCATGCCATATAGTACATGTTCAGTAGATCACAAACAGGATAATGATGGCCCAGAATACCTGGACATTGGGGTGTTTAGTGAGCATGTCCATACCAACCTTGTGGCCAGCTGCCCTGCTGCAGTGATCAGAATAGACAGAGAAATTGCTTTCCCCACATGCTTCCCTTCAAAGAACTCTTTTTATTTGTCCAGACACCGCTGATTGATGAAGGGTCAGAGGTCATTTCCATACACATGCATGTAGGTAAAACACTCAGTTCTCAATGATGAGAGCAAGACATTGAAAACAAATGGTCAGAACTGGTTTTACGAAAGGTCTTCCTTTGACCGAACATGGCAACCACTTTGTAGCTGATGATCTGCAACTTATTAGACAACAGGTGGAAATAATAATTGTCTCATTATTGCAAGCTGCATGCACCGAAGAAGCAACTTGGAGCTTTTGTTAATAAGCAACAATTACTGTGTAACGGCTAAATCTGGTATTCATTCTAATGGAGAAGTAATAACTTTATTAACTGAAACAACGTTCCATGGCTGTGATTGTGAGTTCATTGTTAGTTCATTGTTCATGTTGTGATTTGATATATAGATTCGATCTCATCAGACTATTTCACAGGTTTAGCAACGTTATACTTTGTTTGTTTCATTAGCTTTTATATGTAGCTAATTGAAATTTCCAAGAGGGTGTGAACAAACACGTAACTGGTGTTTTCTAAGCTTTATCCTCTTAAAGTGTTTTTCATTGGTGTGGTATATCTGTGAACAAGACCCACTTATGGGTGTTACTGCCGTATCAAGAAGTGAAACAAGATACAGATTGTTTTTTTTCGAAATAATGAGTGTTTCCACTTGAGTTGAGAACAATTTGCCAGTGAGTTGCCAAATCACACTTTTTGTCATTCAGGGAGGCCTAAATGGTTTGCGGGTGTCAAAGGCCAGAACCAACACACACATATGTGTGTTCACTTTACACCACCAGTCTCCCTTGATTCTCACTGGTCGTTCACTATTATATATGTACGAGCTTCTAGCTGTCAGTGTCTGTCGTAGAGTCACTCACTGTGTTTGTTCATTATGACAAACTAGATTACAGGTGTGGCTTAACCTGTATGGTCATGGAGTGGATCAGACCAGAACAATACATCCTAACAAACATTCTATATCTCTGTAGATGAATGATTACTTGGAATTGATACCACAATTGGAGCGAAAGTGTTTTATTCAAACATGTGGAGGTGAAACCGATTGGACTATTACCACGCACACTATCTGATTGAACTGAAGATCGACCTTGTACACTGCTGAGTTGATTATTATATATGGCAAATACTTTTGAGTTTGACAAGTTGACAGCCAAGCCTTAAGGGGGTATTTCTACCTGTGCTGAAAAGGTCAAAGGGTTGCGTTTCTTTTTTTAAAAGAAAAATCTTAGCTGGCATTTCACTTCCTTTTTAAAAAGGAAATTGAATTTACATACATAATGGTGTTGCTTGATACCAGTGACATGATTGAAACATAATCATATACTTTGCTTAAGAAATTACAGTTTTTATTTATTGATTGTTTTCTGGTCATGGAGTTTGGATACACCTAAATACAATTGAATTCACAAAGTGCAAAAGAAATATGATCTGATCAAAATTGTCTTCTGGGCTTGGTACTCATCTGGGATTACTGGTATGCATGACTAATATTTGACAATTGTACAGCCTGGCATACATGTGTTTGTTTGTTTTGTGACCCCCCACTGGATTGTGACATTGCTCCATTAATCCCAGTTGCTATTGATTTTATAGTCACAGGTATGCCATTGGATACTGCATGGTGTTTAGGAAATAACTTGAAAGTACTGCTATTAAGTGAACCGGTTCTCAGTCACGGGAGACAAATGTGACCATGATAAATGTGGATACAGGATTTGCGTGGGAATTATCTGCAGAATAACCGAACCAGTTCTTTTTGATATGACATCTGAAAGTAATTCAATAGGCTTTATTGATTCTGCAACTGAAATTCTATGTGGGCTGTTATTTTTTAATGTACATGTAAATGTATGTTGTGTAATAGTTTGTGCCATCGTCCTCATAGTCGTATTACCTGAGATGTGATCTGTGTCAGTACATTATTCTACATATAGGTTACTTGTATTGGTAGTTTATTGCCATGATGAAAACATCGTTGGATGCCAACAGAACACCGGAAAGCAATCGCGATGTCAAGAAGCCACCTAGAATAAGACCTATCTCAAGTACATGACAATAGTGTTTGGCTTTGATCTAAGAAAAGCGAGGATAATGTCAGAAGTAAATGTTGCAAGAGAAATTCCCAGAATACCTAGCTACTGTCAGCAGAAACCTGCATGTTCTATCCAGGTGCAATATGTGTGCTGTTGATTATACAATGTGTATTGGAATAAAAAAATATACACTTCGTATATTTGGGCAGTTCGATCAAATCTGACACTGCTGTTTGCTAAATGTGTTAACAGGTTTCTATGGCTGACTGAAAAGTGTGATTTATGTTTGTAAGATGCCGCAACTGACTGTACAGTTTACCGAATACATTCAAACATAGTCCAAATCTTCAATGGCAAACATTTGTGCATATTCATAGGAAATATTGATGTTTGTGACATGATAGCTAAACATGTTGGATGTGATCATTTTATAAATCGAGTGGATAACAGGTTTGGTGATTTTGTGAGGAGATTTAGGCATGCTTTCAAAGGAAATGCCATAAATTTGCAATCTAGATAGTTGTGGAAAGTATAACCAAATTTCCATAATGTCACTGAAAAAAGTTGTAATATGTGAGGATCCGAAAGTGCAAAATGCTCGTGAAGCTCGGAGCAGATCACGGAGCCGATTCCGATCGCGGCGATCAAAGAGCGAGATTGTGCTACCCACACGAGACAAATCTCAAGACAAACCGATGAAACGTGATCGCAGTTTGATCAATCTTATGAGGACAGGGTCAAGGACGTCTGTGCGGAATCTAGTCCGTCTGTTCGAGATGAAAGTGGTAAGAATATTTCTCATATAGTTTAATTTTTCAGTTCTGCTAACAAATTGTGGATTAATGTCTAAACAAAGTTTGATTTGACAAATGAAGATTGGTTCAATTTGTAATGTGCCTTTATTAGAGTGTTTGGCAATGGGCATAGCTCACCACAAGAGCATCTGCCGGAGGTTTGATAGGTCGACTGCTCGATCCACCTCAATGGACCATTTGGGTTATTTTCATTCCAATCTGTCTCTGTAAAAGTGCATATAAAAGAGCCCTTGCTGTTATTTGAAGAATTGTAGCGTGTGGCGCCAGCAGATTTCCTCTGTGACTAAGTGCCCATTTGATATCCAATAACTGCTGATTAATATAATAATAATCAATATGTTTCAGTGGTCATTAAACAAACAAACATTAGCTTTAAATAATTATTAGAGTGTTTAGTAATTTTGGTAAATGTCAAATAATATTCTTCTTATTGATCTCTGCGCAGTCTGAGTGATGGAATCCATCACTATTTAACATTTGGGATACACAATTTCATTCTTGGTTCTTTTTCTTACTGGAGGATTACTTATTACAATAGAGAATTTGATATTAATTTTATGTAATCTTTTAAAATGAGAGTATACTTTTAATTCGATATGCTTGTTGAAACCAAATGTGTGGATCAATGGCGGTTGCTGAATGCTGGTAATGACAAGTACATTTCACATTTCTTTACATTTTCGGGATGTGACCGTTTCACATTTCCTTAACCGTGTTCACTGGTTTTGATGGATTGCCCAGCCATTGAAAATCTAACATGATACATTAGTATGTGTATAAGGTCTGCAGATCACAAAGACTGAAATTCTCTGGCGTTGTTTGAAGAAGGATAACAGAGAAAGTATTATCTTGTTCCTGTCTCTTTGTGTTACTTCAATGATGGAGAATCTTTTGATGATTCTGTGGGGTGTAACCTCATTATCACGCTATAATTATTGTCCAGTAGTCCACTACTATCCAGTGTGTGTTAGTCTGGTAGTATTAAAACATTTTTAAAAAATTACCAATGGTAACTCTTTCTGGGCAGTCCACTACATTTAAGAGGATGTCCAAGAAACTCACAGCTTTAGTTACTTTAAAGTATTTGAGAGTTTTGAGATACAAACTTTTGTACTTAATATGCACTTCAGAAAAAGCCTTTAAACCATGTCCTTTTAGTAAATGCTACTACTGGTAATGGACAGATGTTCACTGTAAGCCATGCAGGACTAACACATTGTCACAAAGTTAACCCTTTTCAGGTGTGCACAGTTTTACATTTACATGTATTTAAAGAATATATAAAATACTGTTTTCACCTATCTTATTATGACATTTTGTATAAAACGTCAGACATCAATGTACATAATTAATTCTATATGTCCACGAATTGATGATCAATTCGTGGACATATAGAATTAATTATGTACATCCAGTTTTATAATGCCAACGTATGCATTTCAAAAGAAAATTGTTTTGTAATTGGTTTGTAACAGCAGATAAATACAGGTTTAATGTACATGTATTTGTAATATTCTTAGTACGTGTTTTGCTATCTTGTACACTGATTTACAGACTTGAGGTTTTGTCGAATATAGCTCTTTTAATTTGTGAACATATTCCATTAGGCTCACCAGTGCATAGATTACTTCATGTCTTGGCAAACAAAACAATAACAAAAATGGCTATGCCTGAGTAGAGATGCACTTGAGGCTCCTGTGAAGTGACTGGAATCATTCTGCCAAAGTATGCGATCTTGTTTATTTGTAGTCGGTGAGTGTGAAATATAATGGGCAGTACTTACTGGCAAATTCCTTTGGTTATTTTCAAATTAATAATAATTACAAATTGCCTTTTGACACAAGCTGCTATTATTCAAAATTACTTCCTGTAGTTGAATTATTTCTTGTATATAATTGTATAATAACGACTGGGAGTGGCAATCAGGTCTTATTATACAATATCTTTTGAAGAATAGCAGTGATTTATCCAGGTATTCTATGATACTGAACATGGGACTCCTCCCAAAAGTATCTTTACAAAAATTATTTCTTGGCTAAAAACTGAGTAAAAATGTTCCCAATTCCATTAGCCATTGGACTAAAGTGAAATATTCCTGATTGGCTAGTTGAATACAGTTATTTAATTACATTTGGATAGCAAACTGGTGACATGATATTTGATAATTGAACTCCATCAGCTAGAAAGAAGAAACAAAGCATTTATGGACTACATAAATTTCAATGTGTTTCACAATCCAAACAATAGTTGGAAAGCGGGAAGAGGTTAAAAGCAAAGTTTGGATTGCTTTTAATGTAAACCATGAGTCCACAGTTGATCAATGTTTTGTGTTAGAATTAGAAGGGGACTGAGGAGGTCAAACTCAGTTCTAACTTTGTTCAGATTTTGAAACACATTGACATTTATGCGGTCTCTTATTAAGGCTGTGCTTGTATTTGTGTTAAGCACATGTGTAAAAGAAGTTAAATCAGGTGGTTAATTTATTGAAAGCTGATATTACTGCTTCAAATGACTAATTTTATGCTTATTTAGTAACTTTCTCTGACAGGATAAGCTGTTCTTGTAATACCCTGCTGTTTGATAATTCACAGTTACAGTATCTAGAATTCAATATGGGGCATTTTAAACATTGTTTTCAGTGCCAGGTTCTCTGCGTTGGGTGAGGTGGGTTTTGCAGTCCATTCAAATATCTAATGACATGCTTACCAGGAATAATATTCAAAATAGTGATATGCACTAAACATTGCTTTTTTATTACCCATAGAGGAAAGGAGATGTGAGGTAATATTTTTTGTTTAGTTTGAAACTCATGACATCACTCTGTTGTCGCTGTATGAAATGCTGTGCACAGACCTGTCAATTCTCGTGTACACATTTGGCTTCCATCTTACGCACATTTAAATACATGTACATCTCACACAATTAAATTCTTGAGATTCAATTGTGTTATTATTATTATTATTATTATTATTATTATTATTATTATTATTGATACAAGAAGGGTTATTAACTAGTATTTGAGAATTTATTACTGTCAAATGTTTGTAAAAAATCCCTATTAAAGTACAGTTGAATCCTGTTGCCTCGAAAACACCGTCGGTGCTCGAGAAACTGTTCGACCCATCAAATATAATAGTTTAATTCGGGACATCGATCTTGGTTCGAGCGTTACCATGTATTCGACCCTTCCGCGTTCGAGCCAACGAGATTCTACTGTACTTAAAACTGGAGAAAAGTGCATAAAATACAATGTGTAATTCCGCCAAACCACATGAAAATACTCACATGGCACACTTTTTTTCCACATATACAGTAACATGCAACAAAAATCTCACTTATTGGTCAGCTTACAAGTTGAGAGGTCTGAAGATGCCATTTTGAAAGAAGCTTGTGATGTACAGTGTATCTCCTTGAATGTGAAAATGGAGTACTTCAGACGTGGTTGTACAAGAAGGTGACCAACTATTTAACGTTAAGGTCAATGATGAAATGAATAATTTACAATAACCTACCGGTACATTAACACAAAGAATGACATTATCTGTCCATCGTGAATTAATATGAACATTAATTTCACTCAGGACAGATAATCTGTAATTCAAAGACTAAAGTGTTCACTTGACAAGTGATATGACTGTAGACATGTAATTTGCATATTTGAGATTAGGAAAGGATTTTGTCGTATCATCAAAAATAGGTTTTGACATGTCATTTGTTGTGCTATAATATTGATACAAATAAAAAAATTGGTACTCTGGTATCACTTGGATTGCTCATTAGTACTACTCAAAGAGATAGATTATACACGTACTACAATTATTATATATAATTTTGTTTAACGACACCCCAGCATGAAAAAAGACATGGGCTATTGGGTGTCAATATATGGTATAAACGAACAAAAATCAGTGTATAGAGCTGATATATAAATCATACAATTATGGTAAAGTGTATAAGTAATAGTGTATATCATGGCTATGTTGTATTATATAGAAATATATCACAGATATACTACAAAAACCAATGGACCCTAAATACTGCAAAATTACAATTATTGCACTTGGGACACATTTTAAACATTAAACCAACGTAAGTTGTAATAGATTATATGACTTGTACAACATTTATAACCAATAAATTTGCTATTTTATTTAGGTTGGTGCCTACATACTGTATTCAAGCTTTTATTATATTATTCATGTGGGGTATTTGCTTGTTAAACAGTACATGTAGAATGTAGGAGTTCCCCAGTGCCCGGAGATAAGTTCATGTTGATTCTGTGTGTTAATTGGCTTATTAAGGATAAATCAATGTGGCACAAAACTGCCATTGATCTGTGCTCTTTTCTACATGAACGTACATGTAGCTGCCTTGCATCCATTCCCTGGTGTGGATTAATAATAATTATAATGGCTTGTCATAGCACAGCTGTTTTCCATGGAGATAGATCTCACCCTAATACTTTCATTGTAAAATATGAATTTTGAAAATGAGCTAAATGTACCGGGGTAATACTGATTTACACTTCCGAGAGATGATCACAAATGCTTTTCGGTATGAATAATACTGGTGATATATTCTTTTCCATCTGCCCAATTATCCATCCAACCAAAAGCTTAATGATCCACATAACAATCTGTTTATTAAGTCGTCCTGTCCTTGATAATTTAGTCCATATTTTCCTGTTATTAATTAAAATGTTATTATAAAACTCCTACTATCGGATCCAAGAATAAAATTATAAATAAAAAAATGTAATTTGGTAATAAAATGCAGTTTACGATCAAATTTACGTGTTCTTAGCGCCTGTTTCTTGAAAGCGATCGTAATAAAATTCTTATCTTAAGTTGTTGGTAAGATTCGCAGATTTTATAAAGTAACTCTCGCTTTGATAAGAGAAAAGAAAACATTAACAACGAGCAGTTCCTATGATAAGAGCATACATGCTTTATCGGTTCTTTTCATCGTTAGTCTTGAACTAATCTCTTTACGTCTTTAAACTGAACATTTCTTTTCACAAAATACCTACTACTAAAGAGGTTATGAGTGATAATAAATACTGAAACGTAATAAATATATTTTAAACCCAGGGTGACGGGTAACGAGTACTATGTTTTAATGCCCTCATCCATCCAAAGGATGTAGAGGTAGCTGGAACAGAGAGTTCATTCTGATTATGGTCAGATCAGTTCTAGGATGAAATTTATAGATCTGTATATAAGACACTGTAATGGACAGATATGATGGGACATATTTAAGAAAAAGATTCCATTTCGTCATTATTTTTGCCAGTCAAAATTTGTTTCTTGCAAATATTGATATAAGTTCGCATGTGGTGAACAACAACGCTACGTTAACTCTGATATAACACTGTATATGCTGCTATAGGTCATGCAGATACATGTATGTATCACACGTGGGATCTATTGTTCTTAATAATTGACATGACTTTTCAAATGACACATACAAGCACTTTACATATAGGACTTCAAACTAGCCAATGACGGTGCTGACTTTTAAACTGATTCCTGTTAGTCATAAAACGTAGGTGTTATGTTACAATTGAGCTGGGTAAAATTGAACTCCTTTTGTTTACATTGGGTGAAAGTTTATAACATTTTTATTTTACCAGTTATGAATCATATGAATATTGAATAACCTCTGATGTTCATTTGATGGCTAAAACGACTTTCCAGCAGCTTGGATTAATTTTCCCCTTGGGATTAACAATCGGCAGGCCAGCTTAACTGGCAGCAAATGTTTCCGAGTTAATAATGTATACATCATAATAGGTGGATTATTGTGGCTTCTTGGTAATTTATTCTTGGCATAACTTTCTAAGTTTGGCTCCTGGTGCAGGAAACGCAGTGCTTTTGTCTGCACAATACCCAACACACTGTTGGCAGTGATTACTTAACGTGAACCTGATGGCAATCTAGCATGAATGCAACAAGTTTCCGTGTATGACTTTAACATCAGCATTTTCACAAAATTTCACTGTTTTCTTCACATTTTTGTGATCACATCTTGAACATTAAACGTATCTGTTGTTATCAACTTTTCTGTTGTTAGTTGGCGGATTACCAAAGTTGTCTTGTGTGTACTATGTACGCATGTGTGGAGCATATTGTATAATCTTTATAAGCAGGTAGATTATCCGATTTGATCGAGGATTGTAAATTTTACAGCCATGTTC
Organism: Melanodrymia aurantiaca; assembly: GCA_032355825.1. Taxonomy (NCBI): domain Eukaryota; kingdom Metazoa; phylum Mollusca; class Gastropoda; order Neomphalida; family Peltospiridae; genus Melanodrymia; species Melanodrymia aurantiaca. Next base: position 11,349 of record JAULBR010089671.1, read on the forward strand.
ATATAGCTCCAGAATTTGGTGACAGCTGATCTATAAATTATTAAAGATAAGCCAGTCTTTATGTACTGTATGTTTCATACAGTGGTTATGCTACAAACTAAGTTTGCACCATTTGTTGTGGCTGGCCATGGAAAGAGATTAGTACAAAGAATAGCAACAGTTGTTGTTCAAGCTGAGTGGAATATCAGTATGAAATGTTCTTCATGGTCAGAGTTTCTACTTTTTCAAGACTGATTGACGTATCTTCTTTATTAGGTATTTTGTACAGCTGTGATTACCTTTAGAAGTGTTCGGAATCCTGTGTAAAATGAAAAGAAGTCCTCTGAACATGCCTTACTGAGACTAGATTTGTGTGTACTTGCTCACCTGTGAGTTATGTGACTTCATGTGTGAATATTTATACATCATTAGCTTACAAATGTTTGTACCAAGGCTTAAGTAGGGCAGATGTGACACATTTTTCTTTGAGATGAGCATGTACTGTGTATTCTTATATTTGTTGATGGATTTATTGCGTACCAGTATTGATGATTCAGCAACGAATTTGTGTCAGTTAAGGATGTAAATGTATTGTGCATTTTATGAACTACATGTAGTTCAACCCCATTTCCTGAGTTTCTAGAATATGCACAAGTGGGATCAAATTTTCGGTGACTTTTTGGCGTCACTGTTGTTGTTGGTATTGTGTTCTACATCCTGTATTTAGCTATCTCAGGATGCAAATCGCGATTACGGGCAGTGTCGTGCAACACACTGGTCAGTTCTCTGTGGACTACTGGATATACGTTTAGCTCCGGTCACAATCATGACTCTGAGATTGAGAAGAAGGGCAAGTCTTTTGTTCATGGTAAGTCTTTTGTTCGTCAAAAATTTATTTAAATATTCTATTTTTCTCTATGACTCATGCACATGTAGCTGCAACATTATTTATTTTTACCAAGTTTATGACAAGTTTATTGTATGTATGCTGCAATTTATGTGTTTCTATTGCATGTATATATACATGTACCGCAGGTGAATCCACGGTGGGTCTCGACATCGTATTCCCATTAATGTATTTCGGTAAATGCTGGCTGAAATCACTTTTAATCGAGGTGTTCTAATTGTCATGTAATTTGTGAAGGAAGGTAGTCAACGAATTTAAGGACAAACAAAATTCCAAGCAATTGTTTGTGTTATTCTCCACAAATTTAAACACCCAACGAAATGTGTGGGGTTTTTGTTGTTGCCTAAACACGACTACTTGACACCACAAAAATAAATGATTACGTAGTAATTTTTTTATTTACATGTATGAAATGGATTCCACCCCCCCCCCCCCCCCACCCCTTTCAATTTTGTTGGCCCTTGCAAAATTTCTAGATTTGGCACATGAATGATATTTTTTGGATGATTGAACAAAGCCTGTTATTGTTAAGAATTTTAAGCCATAGTTATAAACTAAGAGGTTGTAACTGTTTCAATTAATACAAAAAGACCACAGCAACGTGTCTAGAGCATACATTGTATTACTATTAGCATAATATTACCTTTATTATCCACCGGTTGCTTTGAAAAAGGGTATTGCTTGCATAAAATTTGCAAATTGCTATATACATGTATCTCCAAGTGTTAGCTCCTTGGCAAATATAGCTTCTTATGAACTTGATTGGTCAACCTATTGTGTCAATCAATAAACATGACAGTACCAAACATGACAACTGACCTGCCTCCAGAGCGCAGTGGTTAACACATCAGACTAAAGACTGGTTCGAATACCATTCTTTGCATATGTGATTTTTAATTCTATTAACATCTCCAACCCAGTGCGAGTGCTTTTCAAGGCTCAATGAGTAGGTTTACTTACACTTACAAGTTACACTGACCAGTGTCCACAATTTTGTTTAACATAGGCCATGGTATGTACTGTCCTGTCCATGGTGACATGTTTGAACCTTACTTGGATATAAGCATGTAAATAAGTTATAACTAACTAAATAAAAACTTCACATTTACCACACATTGAACAAAGCATTGTGTTTATTTTATTTACTTCCCTGACTAACTATTAGTGAAGTAGAGAATGATTATGAAGTACATGTGTAGATCATTACAAATTGTTTTTTCTTTCTTACCAGAGATATACATGTATGTATGTACATACTACACTGAAGTAAATGTAATGAGGTATGTCTGTCCATGCATCCGTCCAAATCGTTTCCACAGCATATCTTCTTCACTAATTTATATAGGGACATCAAACTTTGTGAGTTGGTATATACATATACATGTATGTAGGGAAGCCAGTGAGTCGCAGGCCAAAAGTAGATCACTACGGTCTACATTTATATCTTGAACTCTGACCTACGTAGAAGAAATCTAGGTTACCGCATTGAGCATAAATGTATCTCCTACAGTAGTGATCTTCAGCTCTTTTTTTGTGTGATTCTGGTGAGGTCTGGGCTGTTAGCAGTTGGTTCATTAGTACAATTCATGGTCGTAGTCATGTCCTAAGTAATAATTCTTGTAACTCCACCAATTTGTGT
>JAULBR010089672.1:0-12522 GCA_032355825.1 Melanodrymia aurantiaca
ATTAAGTTGCTGATGCTTGGGTTGAACTACCCGATGGGTCGAACAGTTTCTCGAGCACCGACGGTGTTCGAGCCAACAGGATTCAACTGTAGTTTTATTTTAAAGAAGGACCGTCCACCTCAGTGTGACCACTGTCCATGCGTATACATTGACAGTGCGTCACATTTTGGTGGATTATGGTCGTATACAACCAGTTAGAAGAAATATATTTGGTAACAGATGTGTGGTGAAATCATTTAAATTCCAACAACAATTAATTTTTAAATTTCTTTTGGAAATGGGCTTTTATTGTAAATTTTAGAAAGTTTATCTGTGATACCGGTAGTTTGTTTTGTTTGATAAATTAGTTTTTAGTTTCATCACGTAATGATTTGTAATCAGCTGAGTGTACAGTTATTAAAATAATTGTTTGCCAAAGTAGGAATTGCCTAACCCTAAACTGGAGTTCTATTCAGATGTTAAATTTGTTGTCACTATTACATGTATACATTGTACATGTCAGTCTATAGGACATACACATTTTTATGTAAAACAATGTTTTAAGTGTTTATTTTATTTTTGTAATATGAATCTCCTGTCAGTTTTGTGTTATTTCCCTGTCAGAGTGTTTTTTTTATCCTCTTTCAATACTCCCCCACCTTACCCCCTCTCCCCTCTCAGTGTCTCCTTATATGACAGGGTTCAACGTTGACATGTCTGACTACCTCATATTCACAGCCATTTTAAAGTAATTTGATTTCATTTCCTAACACTTATCTGGCTGCAGGAAACATTGGATTGTGCAATACAGCAGTGAAAACAATAAGTAGGTTACAGGTTGTACATGTATGCAATACGTGAAGTCACATTAAATTCCGTGCACTCATGATGATGTGATTCATTAGCAAATACTTTCTATTGGTTATTTATGCACAGTTTCGACTTCCTGGTTGCTAAACAGCATACATAGTGAACATGTTTCCAAGAAAATATGTGTAATATAATATTCCACTTAAATCGCCAGCAGAGAAATGTCAGTCATGTAGGTCTATGTCAGTGTACATGTAACCTAGAAAACGAAACTGTATTCATAAATGTCACAAGACACACAGGATGTCAAGAATGCCAGAGGTTCTAGAATACGATGGCTCGATGTCCAAGGCCAGTATTTTGTAACTCGGGCCACCAAACATATACATGATGTACTTTCATTTAAAGCATGGCCAGTGAATTTTCAAATCCACTGGCCATAGTCCACTATATGGCCAGTGAATTTAAAAAAAATTCTAGAAGCCCTGAATGCAGTCACCAATTTGTGAATGTTTGACAATTGTTTGATCACATGTTTATTGCCCTTGTTCAAGTAAAATAATGTCAGGAATATTTACCAATATTTTCTTGCTTCCTATGAACCTGTGACCTTGTGTAGTTAATAATAATTATTACTTATTTATTAATGTCCTTATATCCAATAAAGGTTCAAGCACGTTTAATTAAGGTTCAAGCACGTCTGTCATGGTCATGCAGTCCAATTGCCTCAACTGCCTGTCAAGGACAGAAGTTAGTGTTAGTTTGAGAGGAAACCTGCTGCTCCTATTTTGATAAGCAGCAAGGGATCTTTTATATGCACTTACCCTCAAACAGGACGGAACATACCAAGTACGCAGTCTTTGTTAACCAGTAGTGTGAGACTGGCCATTGTAAATTGTGTACACCTACTCATTGAGATTTGTGAAGCACTCACTGGTGTTGGAGCCAGTATGGAGATTAAAAATCCCAGGACAGTACATACTATCGCCTTAGTTACACCACGTGTGACAGCTGATACTGGTCGGTATAAGGGATAGTACACCTTCACTCAGGGGTTCTAGAATTTTTTTTAATTTCACTTGCCATGGGGCCAATGGATGTTAAAATTCACTGGCCATGGGCTGAAAATTCACTTGCCCAACTTTTAAATACCAATACCAATATAAAAAAAAACAAAAAACAAATGTAAGTACATTGTAGATCAAATTCTGTACTGGCCATCGGGCACGGCCAAAGTACTTATTTAGTGGCCCGGGTGTAAAAAATAACTGGCTGTGGGCATCGGGCCACCGTATTCTAGAACCCCTGCAGGCTACACATTACATGTAAGCTTTGTGGATAACTCTTGGTTGGAGCTACATGTCACGAATAGGATTTGAACCCACTATGCAACGGAAGCCAGTGGGCCTGTGTCTAAAGGCAAAAATAAATTATATAATGTTTTTACAGGCCTCTGTGGTGTAATGGTTGACGCTATGGACTTCAGGTTGCTAGGTACTTGGTCCGAATCGCATTTGTGGCATATGGGATTTTTAATCTCAGTAGGGACTCCAACCCAGAGTGAGTGCTCCGGAAGGCTCAATGGGTAGGTCGGTGTGCTTCCACTTACACCGACAAGTGTCCATAATAACTGGTTCAACAAAGGCATGTACAGTCCTGTCTGTGAATATATAAGATCCCTTGCAGTGCTCACTCTGGAACATATTTTCTTTTAGCCAATTTCCAAAAATTGTGGTTCTCTTGAGGAAAACTGTTTAAAAGGGGCTATTATGAACAAAATGTTGTTAGCCATTTACCAAACTTTGTAGCCAAACTTGTAAAAAATTAGCCATTGGCTAATTTGGCTACCTACAGGGTGAGCCCTGCCTTGCTACTTATCAATTCGGAGTAGCCGGTTTCCTCTTATCATACTAGTTAACACTAACTTCTGTCCTGGTAAGTACATGTACATGTACTGTGTTCGAATCTCATTCGTGGCATATATGTATAGGATTTTTAATCCCAGTACCGACTTGCGAGAATTCTGCAAGGCTCAATGAGTAGGTGTACTTCCACTTACTCTGACCAGTTTCCACAACTGGTGTGACAAAGGATGTGGTATGTACTGTCATGCCATGAGAAAGTGCATATAAATAACAGTTGGAATGCATATGATAACCATTGCAGACATACTTGAACCTTAATCGGATATAACTAACAAATATATTATTTTTATATGTGAAACAAACAACAATGTTTGTAGCGAGTTCTGTTGCAGAATTGAGAAATGAGTCTTATAAACATTTCATGCAAAGATTTGCGTGCAGCTCCATTTAAAGCATCAACATTAATAAAGTCAATGTAAAAATCTTTTGGTGGATCTATTTATCGATAATAAATAGGAAATCTTTTTGGTTATTTTGGTGACCGGGTAATTGAGCAAACTGCAATTCTGTTTTTGTTAGTTTCTGTAAAATTGAGCTTGAAGTAACTTGCAGTGAAGAAAATACTTGAAAACATAAGCAAGCTTCTAAGAACTAAAAATAGATAGACTATAATTATAAGATCAATAATTATATGACTAGATTATTTATTTTTTTATATTTTAATACATACATGTGTATTCTGCTTTTTGCAACTGGGAAACTAAACCAACAAGGCCAATTGATTTGCTTGGATAATAGCATCCATTATAGAATTTATAAATAATTATAGGAGACAGAAGCTTGGTAAGCCACAATTTCCTGGGAACAGATTTTTCTCATACTTATTCTAACACTGAATTAGATTGTGAAAGTAAGTTAATGTGACACTTTAATGCAATAATGACATGTTGGATTTGCACTGTCATGTTCTTGGCTCCAACATAATTATACTCTTCAAAAAAAAGTGTGCTCATTGCATTTATGTAACTACAGTCAAACCTGTCTTAAGCAGCCACCTAAGGGAGTAACAAAAAGTGGCCTCTTTAGACAGGTGGCTGCTTAATACAGGTCATAATTCACTAAAATAGATGATTTTGGAGAAATGTATGGTGACCCTTAAAGACAGGTGGTTGCTTAATACAAGTGGCCACTCAAGCAGGTTTGACTGTATAGTCAAAAGATCGTGTTCACACATACAGGTGCAGGATATAATGTGGACAATTTTATGGATCACTTTTTCGAAACTTGCAAAAATATATAATTCATCTGTGCAGATGAACAGTAAGAAATTAATTTCACATTTTTTGTGGTAAATTTTGTTTTTAAAAAATAATATTTTTCAGATTGGGAATTCCCAAAATGTATGGTCGATTAAACCCTGATTTTTAACTGGTTGAGTTATCCCAGTATAGTTAAGCTAATTGAAAGTGACCATAGCTTATGCCGGATTGCTGTTTATTGATGTGTTTTTCAGGGTGTGGTATTATAACATTGTTGTGGAGTGTTTTGATGGACAGTCTGACAAATGCTGTTTATTGAAGTCTGTTTCAGGGTGTGGTATTATAACATTGCTATGGAGTGTTTTGTAGACGGTATGACAATTGCTGCTTTAATATGTTTTTTCAGGTTGTGGTCTGTCTGCTAGTTACACCACTCTCCTCACCTGGCTTCTGTCTCTCGTTCCAAACAACTTCTCCTTCCTCCAGCAGAGCTCGGCCGATCACGGACATCTGCCACCCGCGGCGACGGCGGACATGACGGTCTTCCCAGCATTCCACGTGATCGGTCTGCAGCAGATGTGGCTCGATGAACATCTCTGTCTTGCCGTCGTCGTGACGCCCACGGAACAGTTCGACGCCAAGTTCGTCCCCGTTAAATCTAAGAAATCGAAGGTATTAAATGAATGGTGATATTTAGTTAGTACAGTGGTGGCCTCAACCAAATAGTCACCTAGGCTTCGGTAGATCACCAAAAAGATATATTCAAAACTGACATCCATACCAGGCCAGACGCCAAGTTCGTCCCCTTTAAATCGAAGAAATCGAAGGTATTAAATGAATAGTGGTATTTAGTTAGTACAGTGGTGGCCTCAACCAAACAGTCGCCTAGGCTTCAGCAGATTACCAAAACCTCCTAGGCAGATGACTGACAAGGGTCCAGATGATTTTTTTTTTCTGGCTGGACGACCCTCGGACTATACCTATAGATATATCCAAAACTGACATCCATACCAAGCCAGTAGCCAGGATTGTGTTGTTTAGGCTTATGGAGCCAGCGATGTTAATTACTGCCCGTACCTAGGCACCTAACCATGTCTAGGCGACTGTTTGGTTGAGTCCACCACTGTATGTCCTGCATGTGCTGTAGTATTCCCAGTCACATTTTCCTGTTTCTCAATGGTAATTGTTATAAAACATCTTTTTGGCATAAACAGTTTTCCAGTTATCAGGTCTGGGAAAATTGTGGCAATCATCATTTTATGCGCATGTCGTTTACAGTTGTTTTGCGTAACCCTTTTTGTTTTTCTAAGGTCACGTTATTGTCTGGAGATGCAGCAGAGTGCAAACGTTCGGCACCAAACTTCAATATTCACACATCACATCATGATAATTATATCCAGCTACAGCACATATTGCCATTGTACATATTTAGCAGCATATTTTGTTATGGGTTACACAAAATGAAATTGGTTACACAAAAATAAATTGGTTACACAAAATATTTTGGCGTAACCCATTAATGGGTTATGCAAATTTTCAGTTCACTCAGTCCTGATTTACGCAAATTTAGAATTAACATAGACTTGTACATTTAGTTATATACTTTTCTTAATCGCGAGGGAGCGGGAAATAGCTCAGTGCTAGAGCATCCGCCTGAGGCTCGATAGGTCAAAGGATCTATCCTCTTCAGAGCTACCCGTGGTATTATTTTCCGTTCCAACCAGTGTTCCACAACTGGTGTATCCAAGGCTGTGGTGTGTGCTGTACTGTCTGTGGAAAAGTGGACATAAAAGATCCCTTGCTGTTCTTTGAAAAAGATTAGCCTATATGGCGGCAGCAGGTTTCCTCTGTGACCAAGTGTTGATATTCGTGCATTTGACATCCAATCAGCACTGATTAATAATCAATGTGTTCCACTGGTATCATTGAATAAACAATTTTTACCTTTTTTCCTTAATTGTTTTAGGTTCGCGATGAAGTGAAGGACAGCTCACCCTTCATGAAGCGCCTCACCAAATACCTGTCTACAAACAACCTGCAAGACGTCTGCCCGTGGCTCGAAGACCTCGTCTCCATGGAGGTGACCTGTGCCAAGAAAGACAACTCCGACTCTGCCTCGTACAGCTACGCGCCATCGTTACCGAACATCACGACGAAGCCGCTGTCGACGTTCATCCACGTAAACCCTGACCCCGCCGGGGCGCGCAAAGTCTTCAACGCGGCCGTCGGATTCTTCTGGCAGACGGTGGACAGTGACGACGGTCACCGTGACGACATCGACGTCAAGGACGAGCACGTCGACTACGACACTCAGAACACGATGTCGCTCGTCTACAAGAAAGTGTTTCTGGACGCGCACGCCTTGATGGGCATCTTGAACCGAGTCCTGCAGGAAGGGCTCGATCTGGCCGGCGTGCGTCTGCTTTACCCGACACCCGAACTTCTCGCCGTTAAGAAAACTACGGTGGGCGCGAAAACGACGGTGGACAATTCACAGAAGGAGAGTGATATCGATCTCCTGAACAAGATCGGTCCCGTGCTGGCGATCGCGATCCGCGGGACGTTTGCGCGGTCGATATGGCTGGACGCGGTGGGGCCGTCTGACCCCGCCCTGGCCCGCCGGACCGACCCGAACTCGCTGTGTGCGCAGTACGGAGGGAGTTCACGTGACGAGTGTCTGTTCTTCACGCCGCGCAACCCGGCGCGCATTCACACCGAACTCTCGACGTGGTTCGGCGGCCGCGTGCCACCAGGGGGCGTGATCGACGTCGGGACCCCCTACACGCTCAAGGATCATCTACGTACGGGAAGTCCGAAAGGGCGCCGTGGGAAGAGGGGTTCGAATGGAGAGTCGCAGGTTGAAAAAGATCGCTTGCCGTCACACCGGCCTCCTGCGACGTTAACGGCGACAACTAAAAGTGATATCTTTCTAGTCATGTCCCCGATCGTGCCGCCACAGAGCTTCGGGTTGCTAATAGCAACCTGTCAGAGACGAGGATACCAGATTCGTGGAATCAAAAGACTCAAGTTGACAACCAAACAATCGGGCTCTTTTGGTAAGTAATTTCTTTTTATTTAAATGTTATTGCTCTGCATTAGTTATGCGTAGGGATCTGGACGTAGCTCAGTGCAGGAACGTCTTTGTGAGCTTCGATAGGTCAACGGATCGATCCTCCTCAGTGAACTCGTTGAGTCTTCTTCTTTTCGTTCCTTATCATTGAAGGTTGTTGCGTAAGCCCTCTATTTCTAGATCATGCCACTTCAGCTAGGGCTTTCCGACTTCGGCTGATTTTTGTAGAGTTATCTCTCTTAGCCTTTGGCCCTTAGCCATCCTGCAAGGCAGCATTGGTTTGATTTCAGAGTTCCTTCTCTTAGAATGGTTGCTTTACAGGGCTGGTGAATCCATTCTATCCAGTGGGTTGGTTTGATTTTGGAGTGTCCATCTCCTAGATGTCTTGCCTTCCAAGGCTGACGGATGGCATCTATCCGGGTTTTATTTTAGAGTTTTCCATCTCTTAGACAGATTGTCTTTCTTGACTAACGTACTCTGTCCGTCCGTGCTATTTGTCCATAGCTGGAGCTGGATTAGTGAGTGTCAGAGCGTGTCCATACGCCGATGGGTCATGCACACTGCACCTCTGGGGCTCCAGCTGCTCCGAGATCCCCCTCAGTCTAGCCTGAGTCCGCAAGGCCCCAGTTACCGTGGTGTGCCAAGCTATGTTAGCAGGGGGCACTGAGAGAGTCTTGTCTGTAGAGAGGTTATGTACCGGAAGGGTAGGACTTACGTACCTCTGCCTACCTTTTTGTCGTTAGACTATCCGGCGTCTGCAGCTGAAAGCGAGAAGGTCAAGCCAACTACTTCACTACAGCACTAGACACATCATACAGACCTGTGGTTATTATACCACTACACCACAACCAGTGTATAATTACCCTCCTAAATGTAATGGTATTCGTTTATTTGCATAATAGAATCAAGTACTGCAATATCAAGTTCTTCTAGTATACATAATTATTGCAGTTCATGATAGTGTGATACTCATTGAGATATAACTGGCTGAACTTAACACATACTGACAGATCATTAAACAAATCGATCAACTCTATTATATTTATAACAAAACTGAATATATTTATTTAAAGAAACTGCTTGTTGATTGTGGAATACGTTGTGTGTATGAGAAATGAGGAATGCTTCAGAACTAGTCCTAAGATTGTACTTATTCAGAACTGGAGTTACATGTACATGTACATGTTGTTGTAACACAGATAATATCTAAAATAAGAGTTAATATGTTTATTTATTACTCCAGCGGGGAAATAAATCTAACCGGGGAAAATAAATTGGTATAACGTGTAATTTGATTGGGTTTTTAAAACCATTCCAGCCACTGAGAGGAACGTTAATAAAATATGACATCATAGATTGTCAACATGACGTCATGCATATCGCAGAGAACTATGCAAAATCTTTTTTCAGTGTTGCATTGACGTCTGTTGTGTTTTGAAAAGCATTTCACAATGAAATGTCTGGAGTAATAAATAGAATATTAAACTCGTTACTCTGTAACTAATATTATCAAGTTTAAGTCATTCAGACATAATAACAAGTAAAACATTTGAGGTGCCATGCTTACCAATTTCTTGATATGATGTAAAAGGTTTCTGCATAAATAGGTTACTGATTCGATGTAAGTAGTTGATTGTGGCATTGAAAGTTGCTGCAAATGGTCGCTTCAAGCATGGTTGGGTTACTGGGTCTTGTCAGACTATAACCAATCTAATTTGATCTGACTGCATAGACTGGCTTTGACCAACTTAACAGTTATGGATAATCTCTGTGTATTGGTCAAGGTTTGGTCAATAAAAGAATTGGGTCAGCTTAATGGAAGTCAAATGTTTTGAACTCCGTTGCAAAGGTGTATTACTTATAGACAAAAAGAAATGGGGAGTGAATATTTTCTAGCTCCTTTATAGAGATTTGTTTTTGTTTCCAGTTGGTCACATCACGCTGTATAATACAAACTATAATGTTATATCAACGTACATTTATAATACAGGTATTTGCTGTCAAGATGCATTTTTGGCTGCTTCTCACTAAAATATATAAACATCGTACTGAAAGATCAAATAGTTGAGTTAGAAAAGTTAATGTTTGTAGCTTATTGCTGATCTGATCTGGACCAGTAGTCTTCACTGGATTTAATGACTTCAAGATATCTTTATTCCTCTTTTGCATAAAATTCAATATGACTCAGGGATCAATTTGCGGTACCTCAGACAGTATGTGGTCAAGAGTTGATTGCGTGATAAAGAAATCGCTAAAGGCATTAGCTACATCAGTTTGGTGATTTACTACAGTATTATTACCTATCAATGGCCTCGTAGTACAATTAGCAGCTCCACACTATTTCAAATAAGTATTTACCAACTTCCACCAGTCTTTCTCGCCCAAGTTAGCCGAATTGTTAATTTTATTGTCTAACCTTTTTGAGTAATCTGCTGTTGCTTCACGTCCTTCAGCTTTTACCAAGTTATATATTTTCCTGAAATTTGCTGAGTCATCAGGTCTATTCATATGTCTAGCTTTATTGTGCAATTTATGCCTTTTTCTAATTAATTTTCCAATTTTCTAAATAAGCCCATTCATAAAATGTTTATTGTTTGGACGTATTACAACATCTTTAGAAGGAATAACTCATTTGCAGCACGTAAAATCAATCTACATTAGATAGAATAGTTCAGTTTAACCATTAGCAGAGATGGGACGCAGCCCACAAAAACAATTGTTATATGGTTATATTTTGGTCTGTGCAACTCAGAAGCTTGACGTAACATGCCGCCATTGTATTGAGAAAAGTTCTTCAATGTCAATATTTTGAAATATCTTTCCAGTTACAATGTATGATGACGGCTTAACTTACATATAAGGTAAATAAGCAACTAAAACTAAGGTCACATGGGTTTTCTAGGGTCAGTCGGGTAATCGGAAACACACATATTATTTTGTATGGCCTTATAGTTCATCTGGTAATTGTCAGCTTATCAGTGATCAACTTATATTCAAGTGCTATTTCTATACCTGATTTAAATTGTGTGGTCAACTTATAGATGCAGTCTGGCAGCTAATACAGAGATATATGGTATATGTTACAGTGTAGCATTATAGGTTAACTCTCTCTACTCTCACTCTGATTGACTGTTAGCTACGCTCAGTAACTCATTATTGCATACAAACACAACAGTTTGACAATTAAATCTTCTGTCAGATAATTAATTGTTTAAGTACCAACTAAATTTGTTTTAACAATTTTTATACCCCTGCTTCAACGAAGTCGGGGGTGGAGTGAAGGGGGTGTTGGTATATAGAGTTTGCCTTGTCAGTGCATTCATCCAAATAATTTCCGTAGCATATTTCCTACAATAAGCTTTGTGATTCAGTACATGTGGTGTGTTGTTAAAATATATAAAACGTAAAATAGTCCATGTATATCATTGATGACGTGATACAATGGAGTTCGTGGCTGCTGACATTAAGAATGTTCTGGAAGATTAAGCTGCATATGTCTATTATTCTTTGTTTGAAGGGATAAGCTAGATAAAGCAATTTAATGTGAATCTTGTGCTGCCCTATATTACTTCCTTCTTTTGTCTGGCATATTATCAATATTATTTCTGCTTTGTGCTAGCTATTCATCGTGATCAGGTAGAGATATTCAATTGAGAAAAATGTAGCGGAACTGGATCAGGATATATTTGGCACAGTTTTAGGGGTTATAAAATGTCCATTGGTCAGTTGATTAGCTTATTAAATATACTTGATGTTGTCGGCAGGAAGTAAAACTTTCAGGAAATTGGATATTAGATGAAATGTAGAGATCCATGTTCCTTATATATATTTTTTTACATGGAAACTGCGTTTCAAACCATTTCCTAAAGAAAATATTAATAGGCGATTTCATTCGGTTGTCTTGGCTTATTGGTTATGCTTGGAGCGTTCGTTGTTTGTTCTGCTGTGAGGTTGGTAAAATATAATACATGTCTGCTACCAGACAAAAGATACCCAAAACATAAGAGACCTGTCTCAGAATTCTGACATACGTTGTTCATCGAGACCACGGTTAATGTGCTCACCGAGAACACGGTTAATGTTCGGTTGAAGATACGCCGGTCAATGTTCGGTTGAAGATACGCCGGGCAATGTTCGGTTGAAGATACGCCAGTCAATGTTCGGTTGAAGATACGCCGGTCAATGTTCGGTTGAAGATACGCCGGTCAATGTTCGGTTGAAGATACACCAGTCAATGTTCGGTTGAAGATACGCCGGTCAATGTTCGGTTGAAGATACACCGGTCAATGTTCGGTTGAAGATACGCCGGTTAATACATGTATATGTTGTGTAACATAGAAAATGTGTTTTATAATACATGTATATCGGAGGTATGCATCGACCAGTGTCATAAATTTAATATAGCTTATAATATTCACTTGTGTATACAAATCAGCATTGTCATTAAGACTTAATTATATATCAAGCTTCTTCACTATCAACTTATATTTTTATAACATTTCCATAAAGAAAATATGACTGATTAACTTTAAAAGATTCTGCCAGATTAATTACTTATTAAATCCATTCGAGACAGCTGGTCGTGCACACAAACCTCCAATAATATTAATTATATATTGAATGCTTTCTAAAAAAGGAATTTCTTTATCCTGTAAGTCTATATGACAGGAGCTGTATAATATTAAATTAATGACTAATTTGTATATTACGATAATCATTGCTGTCTGGCTATGAATAGAGGTCAATGTATACTCTGTGCCAAAAGTTAATATGGTCAGATGCAAATAAATAATGTTTATTGTTGGTAAAATACAAATACAAATAATCAGTTTTCATTGTAAGAACAACTGGGTTGGCCGAGAGGTTATTCTGTTGAACTGTCAATCACCATGTGAATCGGTGCAGTAGGTTCGAACCTCACTTGTGCACAAGTGATTTTTCATTTCGATTCATGAAAGTTGTTTTTTGCAAAAAAAGGATTAATCACTATTGTTTTTAAGCCTAGTTGTTTTGCACACAATAATGTTTCTATACTGTAGTCTGCTGTAGATGATAGTACATGAGTCTGCTGTAGATGATGGTACCGTAGTCTGCTGTAGATGTTGGTACCGTAGTCTGCTGTAGATGATGGTACCGCAGTCTGCTGTAGATGATGGTACCGCAGTCTGCTGTAGATGATGGTACTGCGGTCTGCTGTAGATGATGGTACCGTAGTCTGCTGTAGATGATGGTACATGAGTCTGCTGTAGATGATGGTACCGTAGTCTGCTGTAGATGATGGTACAGTAGTCTGCTGTAGATGATGGTACCGTAGGCTGCTGTATATGATGGTACCATAGTCTGCTGTAGATGATGGTACCGTAGTCTGCTGTAGATGATGGTACAGTAGTCTGCTGTAGATGATGGTACCGCAGTCTGCTGTAGATGATGGTACCGTAGTCTGCTGTAGATGATGGTTCTGTAGTCTGCTGTAGATGATGGTACCGCAGTCTGCTGTAGATGATGGTACTGCGGTCTGCTGTAGATGATGGTACCGTAG